>JBBBDQ010000220.1:332500-340000 GCA_037127315.1 Ascarosepion bandense
TCATATTTCGCTTTCTGCTTTGGTCTCACTACCAACCAAGTCTGCGGGGAGACCTAAGGCAGGTAGTGGCGTGTTGTTATGACTCCATTTCATGTTTTTCTATCTTCCATATCATCCCCAGCATTACATAGATAACGTTTTCCTTAGTGTGTGGGCTGTACTTAATAAGACAATTTTTTGTATATCTCTTAAGCTGGGGTTTCCAGGGATTCTTTCAATGTGTTGTTTTGTTCCATTTTTTATCATTCCAAGTGCACCTACTATCACTGGTACAACTCTTGTTTTCAATTTCCACATTTTTTCTATTTCAATTTCCAGGTCTTTATATTTTGACAGTTTTTCAAACTCCTTGGTTGCTATGTTACAATCCGCTGGACAAGCCATATCAATTAATAGACAAGTTTTCTCCTTCTGGTTTTTAACAATAATGTCTGGCCTGTTTGCTTCAATTTTTCTGTCTGTGTAGATGGTGTAATCCCATAGAATGGTTACATCTTCTATTTCTGTAACCGGTGCTGGATGATGTTCATACCAGTGTTTGTTTACAGTTTTTCCATAATGTTTGCACATTGCCCAATGTAAATATTGCCCAACTCTATCGTGGCGATTTTTATATTCGTTTGGGGCAAGCACAGAACAGCCTGAGATTAGGTGGTCTATTGTTTCTTGGTGTTTATCACAAAACCTGCATTTTGGATCCATATTATTATGCATATTTGCCTGAAAGTTTCTAGTGAAAAGACTTTGGTCTTGTGCTGCAAGTATAAATCCTTCAGTTTCAGACTTTAATCCAGATGCACGTAACCATCGATGAGTATTAACTTTGTCAACATTGGATTTATTGGCACGTACTGGATATTGGCCATGCAGAGGTTTGTCTTGTCAGCGCTGTTTCATCTTTTCAAGAGCTTTATCTTTGGCTCTCATTTTCATATTTTTTGCTGCAATAGTTGGTTCTTGGCTACTGTTTTGCTTTTCTACAGAATCTACTAACTGTAATTCTTGTTTGTATTTACTGCCTTCTTTTATTATTGAATATTTTTTCTTTCTTTCTTCATGTTGCCTTACTAATTGTATCATCCAATCCTTTGTTGTTTCTATGTATGTTAGTAAGCCAATAGTTGTTGTCTTGTATGACAATTCCAGCTGAATAAGACCCCTTCCACCTTCTTTACGGGGTATGTATAGACGGTCTACATCAGCCTTTGGATGATGTATCTTATGCATAGAAAGAAGCTTTCTTGTTTTAGCATCCATTCGCCTGATGTCGTTTAGAGTCCAGTTTAAGATGTTGAAGCTATATTGGACAACTGGGATTGCAAGGCTATTAATGGCCATAACTCTATTCTGTGAATTTAATTCAGTTTTTAATATCATTCGTAGCCTTCTATAGTACTCCTTACGCACTATTTCTTTCATTTTTTTATGGTGAATGTTTTCGCTCTCATTTACACCTAGGTATTTATAAGCTTCTTCTGGTTTCAATTCTTTTATTGTTACAGCAGGGTCTAGGCTAATTGAGGATGTTTCTTGTATTGATCCACGTAAAACTGTAGCTTTAGCACATTTATTCAAATTAAATTTCATTCCAATGTCTTCGATGAAGCATTTTACAGTTTGCAGAAGACCTTCCAGCTCATTATCATTCTTAGCATATAACTTTAAATCATCCATGTAAAATAGATGGCTTATTTTCTTTTGGCCTATTTTATAACCACATTCTTTCTTATTAAGTTGACTGGTTAGTGCTATTAATGATATGCAGAATAGTAAGGGAGATAAAGAATCACCTTGAAATATACCTCTTTTGATGTTTATTTCATCAGACTTATGGTTCCATTTATATGATTGAGGTAAAGGGTTGTTTTCCATATAGACATGCACTGTTTGATGAAATTGATGATGACGGGCGATATCTTGTATATATTTAAAGTCTTTAAAATCCATTCATGTGGCACACTATCGAATGCCTTTCGGTAGTCTATCCAGGCAGTACTAAGATTTTTCTTTGTATTGTAGCAGTTTTCCAGGATCATTTTGTTAATTAGCAATTGGTCTTTATAGCCATAACAGCCACGTTTGCACCCTTTTTGTTCAAGCGGTATTATGTCATTTCTTTCTAAGAATAAATATGTTTGTTTTGTTAAAATAGATGTTAGTAGTTTATATGTTGTCGGAAGACATGTAATTGGTCTGTAGTTTTTCGGGTTATTTGTTTCATCATTCTTGGGAAGAAGAAATGTAATTCCTTTGGTCATCCATGCAGGAATTTTAGTGGGATCGTCAACCATATCTTGAAGTTCTTTGGCTAATTTTTTATGTGATGCGCTTAAATAATATAGCCAAAAGTTAGGAATTTTATCTATGCCTGGGAATTTCCAATTGTGTGTTTTTTTTAGTGCATATTTAACATCATCTTCTGTAATTCCAGACCATGTCTGTTCTGGTTTATTTTTCATTCGTTCTGTCTCTTGCGTAATCCGATGTACTTCTTCTTCTTCTTCTTCTTCTTCTTATTATTATTATTATTATTATTATTATTATTATTATTATTATTATGTCATTTTTCACCATAATATGATTTCTGCTTTGGTCTCACTACCAACCAAGTCTGCGGGGAGACCTAAAGCAGGTAGTGGCGTGTTGTTATGGCTCCATTTCATGTTTTTCTATCTTCCATATCATCCCTAGCATTACATAGATAAAGTTTTCCTTAGTGTGTGGGCTGTACTTAATAAGACAATTTTTTGTATATCTCTTAAGCTGGGGTTTCCAGGGCTTCTTTCAATGTGTTGTTTTGTTCCATTTTTTATCATTCCAAGTGCACCTACTATCACTGGCACGATTCTTGTTTTCAATTTCCACATTTTTTCTATTTCAATTTCCAGGTCTTATTATTATTATTATTATTATTATTATTATTATTATTATTATTATTATAAAAATCACCATCATATACGTATATAATGAGACCATTCAAATTGTCATTTTGAGTTTTAAATCATCCATGTACACTAGATGATTGAATAGTCTTTTTGTTTATTTTGTATCCATAGCTATTATTTTTGTTCAGGGGAAAATGGGTATTAAGGACAGACAAAACAGAAAAATTGACAGGGAGCCACCTTGGAATTTGGACATTCAGACGGTTGGAAGTGGCAGTGTCTTTGACTTTACAGCAGTCTATCGATGCTGTGCTGAAATTTATACCTCTTTCTACGTCTTCATGCAAATTTCCAGGATCATTTTGGTTATGAATAGTTGATATTGTTTTTCGCACAGGCTAAAATGAAACTGTTTATAAATTGGTAAGTTGAGATAACAACTTAATATTACAAACACCAGAAGCCACTGTTATTATTATTATGTCATTTTTCATTATAATTCTATTTCTTTTATGTTCGCACTCCCTACCAAGTCTGCAGCAAGACATGAAGCAGGTCGTGGTGTGTTGTTATGGCTGCATTTCATGTTTTTTCTATCTCACATAACACCCCTAGCGTTGCATAGACAAAGTTTTCTTTAGTATAGGTGCTGTACTTAACATGACAATTTTTTGTATATCTCTTAACCTGGGGTTTCTAGGGATTTTTTCAATGTGTTGTTTTGTTTCATTTTTTATCATTCCAAGTGCCCCCACTATCATTGGTACGATTCTTGTTTCAATTTACACATTTGTTTTTCAATTTCAATTTCCAGGTAAGGTTTTGACAGTTTTTCGAATTCCTTGATTGCTATGTTACAATGCGCTGGACAAGCCATATCAATTAATAGGCAAGGTTTTTCTTTTTGCATTATTATTATTATTATCCATTCGATCTGTGGTATATACGCATTTCATTCCGGTTCTAAGCAGAGATCTAACGTCAGAAATAGCAACACGGACATTTCCACGGAGAATTTATTGAGAAAAAACAAAGATCACCCACACGTTTTAAAACACGTGCTGATAGTTACGTAGAAAATTTGCTAACTTATCGCCTCTGGGCAAATAAGCAGAATGACAGGAGAATTCCATAAGACTTATACGAAGCTATTTGATTAATTCCTCTTAGTAACTAATCAACGGACGGAAATTTCCAAGATGAAAAATATCACCATCCTATGAAACACGTTTCAAGTTCATTCCTTCACGCTGGCAGTGTTTCATTTTTTCTGATTCGTTCGTTACCAGGACAACCTTTTGTTTTTAATTTTTTTTATTTGTTTCTTTCATTACAAGATACGTTTTTACAAACACCTATATTTTTTATCTTATATTATTCTATAAGAAAAATGTTTTTTATGTAACTTAAAGAATACAGTCTAAACACTGTATAGTGTACCACGATAATTTGGACCTACACACTTACATACATTGATACATTACACCAGTTTGTCAAACGGTGATTGGTTACTCATTAGCCGATCATGTCGTTTGCACGTGAAAACCAATTTTTCCCGCGCAATCAACTGAACTATTTAAGCAGCGCATACACATGTTTCGTCTTCAGCAGGTGTGGGGATATACGGCATAATTTTTCCCAACTCACCCCCCACTCCATTGCCGGTAGCAGTCAGCGGCGCGCGAAATACATATGTATGCATACACACACTTACCCACATACAACTTCACTGGGACTCCAACGGCAGAAGGCAGTTGCAGGAACATGTGACAACCTCTAATATACACTTTCAAACATTCTTCTAAGTACCTTCACCATAATATACTACCTCAGCATGTTAAAAACATTCTATCAATGATTTTCCCCTTCCAAACATGACTTTATCTGAATCAACCTTTCTAAAGAACATTTTGACATTAATTCACTTTCTCTCAAATTAAAGTCAATGGAAGAAAACTCTTTATCTTTCAACATCCGTCCGTGCATGGAGTACTGCTGTCATTTATGGTCAGGTGCCCCTGCCGTTCTCCTCAGTGTTCTTGAAAGGCTCCAAAGAGAGTCTGTAATGTGATAGGTACTGATCTAGCGGCTCGACTGCAGCCACTTCCCCATCGTCGAAATGTGGCCTCCCTTTGTCTGTTCTATAAATACTTTCATGGCTTCTGCTCAGACGAACTTAAGTCACTGATGCCTCCTCAACAGGTGTTTACCCGTGCAACCAGACTGGCAACTGGGTTCCACCCATTCACAGTCAGGTTAGCCAAATGCAGACGACAATTCTACTCCTGCAGCTTCTCCTCTCGCACTTCCCGCCTGTGGAACTCGCTCCCGTATTCTTGCTTTCCTGACGGCTACAACCCCCAGAAATTTAAATGCAAAGTCAATACTCATCTACTAACCACTGGCACTCTCCCCACCCCCGTATAACCTTCCCTTTTTTCTCCACCTATATATCTGTCATCGCACCTGCTTTCTCAACTTTCTATTGTTCCTTTCTAACTAGTTTGTACTCCTCACTCTTTTCTAAGTAATCTTTTTACATTTATGTAGCCCCCTGCACATCAGTTGTGTTTCCGCCTTGCTCGGGTTGAAATGATTAAACAAAAAAAAGTTAAATGCATGCTTTTCTCTAAAAAATAATTCTTAATACATGTCTCTTTTGATTACAAAGTGGTCTTGTTTATTTTTTTCTCGAGTCTTGTGTATTGTCTAATCAGAGATATAGATAACTGTGCAGGCTTCCGATAAAAATTCTTGGCCAACCCGACGTGATTGGTAACATCTACAAATTTGATGGTTATCGACCGACATAATTACATTTTATTGACCAACCTCTACAACTGTATGTTCCTTTCCTTTTCTTTTCCTAAATCACGCTCTTCTCATTATTATTATTATTATTATTATTATTTCATTTTTCATGGTATTCCGATTTCTGCTATGCTCGCACTACCAACCAATCTGCGTGAAGACCTAAGGCAGGTCGTGGCGTGTTGCTACGGTTCCATTTCATGTTTTTTCTATCTCACCTAACATCCCTAGCGTTGCATAGACAAAGTTTTCTTTAGTATGTGTGCTGTACTTAACATGACAATTTTTTGTATATCTCTTAACCTGGGGTTTCTAGGCATTTTTTCAATGTGTTGTTTTGTTCCATTTTTTATCATTCCAAGTGCACCTACTATCACTGGCACGACTCCTGTTTTCAGTTTCCACATTTTTTTCTTTTTCAATTTCCATATCTTTATATTTTGACATTTTTTCGAATTCCTTGGTTTCTATGTTACAATGCGCTGGACAAGCCATATCAATTAATAGACAAGTTTTTTCTTTCTGGTTTTTAACAATTATTATTATTATTATTATTTCTTTTTCTTCTTCTTATTATTATTATTTTAATCGAGATAATTTTTTGCTTTTACGTGACGGTATGTTCGTATTTAAAATTAAAAACGATATACTGGAAATAAATAACGGGCTTGACTATCATACAAAAAACATTTTTTCGAGGGCTTTTTTTAGCAAGTAAGGAAAATGTAGATAATACAGTAGATCTCATGGTTACGCCATCGGCTTTTTGTGTGTGTATATAACTTTTATTCTCACAAATGGCAATAGAGTGAGTAGATTTAACAAAGCGTTAGGTTTGATTTTCAGATGCTGATATCAAAGATGAAGGAAAAGTTTGAAGCAACTGAAATGTGGTTCTACAGAAGGATGCTGTGGATATCATGAATCGAGCATGTGAGCAATGAAGAGGTTTTGGAAAGAATGGAAACGAAAAAGAAATTAATACTGAGCATCAGGAAAAGACAGTTAAAGTTTCTGAGACATAGAATGAGGAAGGAGGGCTTGGAGAACCTGATACTAACAGGCCAGATAAAAGAAAAAAGAGACGAGGAAAGCAGCCGGTAACATATTTGAGGGTCTGAGCAGGTGGATGATAGAACGGAGTTGCGTAGTGTGTCACAGGAGAAAGCGTGCTAGGGTCCACCAGGGTAGGGAGACATGGAAATCCATGATAGCCTACGTCCTGAAACGACAAAGCAAATAGAAGAAGATGTTGATGATTGTTATATTATATGTTGTAAAATAAAATAGAGATTTTCGTCAACACGAACACAGTTAAATTAGTTTTCATCATTAAATAAGGCTATGAATTTATTGGCTTAATAGAATGAAAGATCAGAATCTTTCGTCTGATGTTTTTATGCTGTATCTTTTGGACAAATGGAGTGTTATTAATTGATTCAGTGTTTTCGATAATTAGTAGGCAGGTGTGGTTACATGTGATAAAATTAGACGAAGGTGGGTAAAAATGTTTGTGAATTTTTTACATTTCCGTAGAGATATCAAGATCGGTAATCACTAATTATCTGCTGATGTCTAATGGAAACGATCTTCCCATTAATATGTTTGTTGACTTCAGTTTTCAAAAGATTATTGCTGATTTTATTTTACTTTATTTTAATTTGAATTGGGTGGCGTGTGATTCTAGCAGATGTAATCATTATCAGAAGAAAGTTGTTTAAAAAAACTCCCGTTGTTCGTTCTACGCTGTAAAGATGTTTAAACTGAGGACGTTATATTTTAGTAGATAAATGTTTGAATCTTA
>JBBBDQ010000220.1:345000-380000 GCA_037127315.1 Ascarosepion bandense
CCCATTCACAGTTAGATCAACCAAATGCAGACGACAATTCAATTCCTTCAGCTTCTTTTCTCGCACTTTCCGCCTGTGAAACTCTCTTCTATATTTTTTCGTTGTTGAGGGCTACAACATCCAGGAATTTAAATGCAATGTCAATACCCATCTCTTAAGCTCTTGACTCTAGTTCCTTCTGAATTACCCTGTATGTGTTTTCCTTTCTCTCTACCATTGCAACTGTCATCACATCGGTATACCCATCTTTCTCTAGCTCCCTTCTCTGACATCCCCTGTAACTAGTTCGTATTTCTCTTTACTCTTTTCATATCTAATCATTTTCTCTTATGTAGCCCCCTGCGCATCAGTAGCGTTACCGTCTTGCTTGGGGTGAAACGATTAAAAAAAAATTAAATTTTTTATATATGTGCATCACCCCCAATGTTGATACATGGCCAGGCTTACCCCATGATCTTCTACGATTAGAATTATCGCCGAGTATCCACTTTTCATAGCCGGTCACAATACTTCGCAAAAAACTTTTCTTTTCTGCCGTTAAAGCAGCTGTTCATACGTGACAAGGCACTGTTCGAAGTCTCTTTGCTTCAACTCGTATGACACCCAATGTCATTGCAGTTGATTCCAACCTAATGCTTTCAATCATTTCGAACCTCTACTGACCTTGCAAGTTCAGATAGCGCCTGACATAAAGTTTTTTTAATTAATGGTCTAATTATTCGTGTTAAAAAAATTGGTGCGTCAAAAAAATTTGCTGCATATTGTTTCCGACGGTGTATTGTCGCCGTAAATCTCAACAAGAATTCAGCTTCAGATTTCGTCTGGATAAAACAGTGCAGTAAAATTCCCCACGAATACACTTTATTAACACAAAATCAGACGTTTAACACTATGAAAAACAAAGTTGTTTACACTTCGTCGAAATGATATACCCTGAATTTCAATCATATATGTAGTACTCCCTTACAGATGCGTTACCGTATGAATCAATACGCACACAATTCTTGGTACACCATCTGTCGGAAAATAGTGATAATGTTGTGGATCCTGAGAATGGGAACCGCACAAAACAATAAACAACAAACCAGGTATTGAGATAGAAAAATAAGTATATTAAATGTAAATATACAAACTTGAACGCAGGTTAGCAATTAAGGAATACGATTAGTAAGAAATATATATATACAAGTCTCTGAAGTGAAGCCGTAGTAGAATTAGATCTTGCGATAACTGACGTATCTCACTATGGCAGGAGTATATGTATACTCCATTCGAGTTCATTATCATGGAAAAAAGGGGAGACCATATGACAGATAACTTATTCAAGGTCCTGATATTTGTGACAAAATCTAAATCATTTGAATGTGTTTTGTCATTCTCCCTTTCTTGAATGTTACATCTGTATATTTATCATATATTTATATTTGGATTTATCTGAAATCCAAACGATGTCGTCCCTGAAAAATTTTACAGTATTTAGAAGAACATTCGACTTATTATCGTTTTGAGTTTTAAATCATCCATGTACAGTAGGTGATTAAATAGTTTCTTTCTTAATTTATATCCATCGCTATTAATTTTTTCTTCAAGCGAAAGGGGGATTAAGGATAGACAAAACAGAAAAATTTCCAGGGAGCCGCCTTGAAAATTGGAGATTCAGACGGTTGGAAGAGGTAATGTCTTTGGTGGGATTTACGTATAAAGTGGTATTCCATGCTGTGTTTAAGAACATTTACTATCAGGGAGGATATGTTGTACATTTCCACGGCCTAAATGATACAAGAGTTTGGCATTTTATCAAAGACTTTACAGCAGTCTATCGATGCTGCGCTGAAATTTATAACTCTTTCTACCTCATCATGCAAATTTCTGGAATCATTTTGGTTATCAATAGTTGATGTTGTTTTTCGCATAGGCTAAAATGAAACTGTTTATAAATTGGTAAGCTGAGATAAAAACTTAACGTTACAAACACCAAAAGCCACTATTATTATTATTATTATTATTATTATTATTATTATTATTCATTTGATTTATGGTATATACGCATTTCTTTTTTGGTTCTAAGCAGAGATCTAATGTCAGAAATAGCATCACGGAGTTTTTCCACTGTGAATTTATCGAGAAAAAACAAAAGTCATCACAAATACCCAAAATCACCCACATGTTTTAAAAGTCATGTGGATAGTTAAGTAGATAATTTGATAACTTTCTACCCCTAACTTTCTACCCCTGGGCGAATAAACAGAATGACAGGAGAGTTCCATAAAATTTATACTAAGGTGGTTGATTAATTCCTCTTACTAACTAATCATCTTCAAAGATTTACAGCCATTTATCGATGCTTTGCTGAGATTTACATCTCTTTCTACCTCCTTACGCAAATTTCCAGGATCATTTTGGTTATCAAGGTTGATCTTTGCAACCATATTAACCTCTAGAAAATCCCCTTTTTTACAGGAGAAGAATGTTGGTTTTTATCCGAGAAAAGTGGATTTACAGTTTGTCAGCAAATATAAATATATAAACTATAAATGATGCAGAGTTATTGTTTGCTGAGAGAATAGCACCTTGCAGCGTTTTCAACCGCTAGAGATTACTAACGGCTCTGCCAGTGGGTGCTCAACAACAGCAAACCCTCAATCTCTTTTCTATTCAATCAAGTTGAAGTTCGTACATCTAAAGCAGAGAAGGAGTATCTTCCAACTCCACACTTGACGATTCAAGTGTAGTACACATTTTCTCATCTAGAACAGAGGCTCAAGTAAGCGATATCTGCATAACATCGTCTCTAGTCTTAGACATCATTTCTAAGGTAGACTTCTATCAGGCAAGCGGAAATGGTGGAATCCCAGATATCACCATAAAGAAATGTTTCCCTGAACTGGCGCCAGTCCTCCCCAAATTCTAAAACTAATGTCTTTCTGTTTCATGCTTTGCTGCTTGTTGGAAGTCCATATCTGTAGTTGCTGTTTGTAAGAACACTGGTAAAAACCTCTAGCTCCTCTAACTATCGTTGTACAAGTCACTTACCGCTTTTCGGCAAAGTATTGGAGGTTCTTTTAGATCCGAAGGCGAATTGGCATGGCAAGGGAAGCATTCCAGAAGTTGAGTAAAGTATTAAGAAACAGGACAATTTCGATAGAAACAAAGAAGAGAATACTGGATTGCTATGTGTTGTCAGTTCTTCAATATGGCAGTGAATGTTAGACAATATCATCAAAGATGAAGGAAAAACTTGAAGTAACTGAAATGTGGTTTTACAAAAGGATGCTGCAAATATCATGGATCGAGCATGTAAGCAATTGAAGAGGTCTTGGAAATAATGGAAACAAAAATGAAATTAATACTGAGCATCAGGAATAGACAGCTGAAGTTCCTGGGACACGCAATGAGGAGGGAGGACTTAAAGAATCTGATACTAACAGGCCAGATAGAGAGGAAAAGAGACCGGGGAAAGCAGCTGATAACATATTTGAAGGACCTAATCAGGTGGATTACGGAACGAGGATTACCTGGTGTAACAGGAGAAGGCGTGCTCAGAGCCAAAAGGGATAGGGGAAAGTGGAAGGTCATGATCGCCTACGTCCTGAAGGGACAAAGCACATAGAAGATTCGAGGCTCTTATCAATGCTGAAGTAGTTAAGCATCTCACCTCTCACGACCTATTCAGAAAAACAATATGGCTACCTCTTTGCCAGGTCTACCGCTGATGAGCTAACGGCCATCACTGAAAATGCATACCAGGCTACTTGATAATAATAACGAAGCTGGAACTGTTGCTCTAAATATCTCGAAAGTGGTTGAAAATGCTTTTCGTATCGTTTTGTTCATAGCACCTTTAACTACAGCTTTTGTTTTAGTATTTCACTGTTTGACGGAAATCAAACAAAATTTGATTGACAAAATCCAAAGGAGAATCTGCAATGTAATAGATTCCAACTTGGCGGATCAGATACAGTCACTTTCTCACTTTTTCAATGTGGCTTCCTTGTATCTCTTCTAAAAATATTTTCACGGCTTCTGCTCTGATGAACTTAATTCACTTGTGTCTCCTATACATAAAATTACTCGAGCAGCAAGATTAGCAACTAGGTCCCACTCTTTAACTTCGAAATCAATAAAATGTAAACGCAAATTCTACTCCAACAGCTTCTTTTCTCGCACTTCCCGCCTGTGGAATTCCCTTCCATTTACTTGCTTTCTCGACAGCTACAATCTCCAAGAATTTAAATGTAAAGTTAATAGTCATCTCCTATCTCACTATCCTGCATCCTCTCTCTCATGCTCCTTTCTCTGTCTACTCCACTGTCATCAGTATTCTCATCCTTCTCTTACTCACATCTTGACACCCCCTATAAGCTGTCTCTCTTTCTCATAACTTTCCTCCTATGTAACCCCCTGCAACACACTGGCAGTAAAATGCCATGCTTGGGGTGATACGATTATAAAAAAAAATAAAAAGATAGATAGATAGATAGATAGATAGATAGCCCGACAGCTACAATCTCCAAGAATGTAAATTTAAAGTCAATAGTTCTCTCCTATCTCACTAACCTGCATCCTATCTCTCAGGCTCCCTTCTCCGTCCACCCTACTCACATCAGTATCCTCGTCCTTCTCTTGCCCACTTCCTGACACCTCCTATAACCTGTCACTCTTTCCCATAACTTTCTTTCTATGTAACTCCCTGCAAAACAGTGGCAGTAAAATGTCTTGCTTGGAGCGGTATGATTATAAAAAATATCAGTTAGTATTTTAATTTTATTTCTTAATCTTTCTTCATTGACGTGTTGAGACGTTTGAGATGTCACTGCTACCGAAATCTAAAATTTGATTTACATTTTTTTCTCTTCAATTACATCATCGAAGATTTCTCTTTTGTGTCTGTTGTTTGATCTTCTCATTATCCTCTCATCAACCCTGCCAGGAGCTGCTAAATTGTTGCGTATCAACATCATTAGTGATATTTCCCAGTGGTTTTTCTGTTATTAATGTTTGCAGTGTAGCGTTTTACTTTTGTGAAATACGTTTAGAGAAATTAATGGGAGTTGGTCTCTGTCTGACATTTGTGTTCGAGTGACTGTGCTGAGTACTTGAAGGATGTGGTTTTTCACTTCGATTATTTTATCTCAGTTGTTTTCAAGATATTCCATCATAATGTCGTTTGACATCAACAGAATAACTGTGACATCATCTAAATAACTTCAGTTTATATCGCAAGTACATTTTTCACTTTTATTTCCTGAGAGATTATTATTTCGTATCGTTTTTATTTTTGTATTTACCTAATACTCAGCCATATTATTTTTCCACTCTCACATCTTTATTGTTTGAGTGATGAGTTATTTTAGCTGTACTGATATTACGTTTTATCTGATCGATTTCTGCATTCGAGAGTTTTTTTATTTCACAAGCATGTTTATGTTGAGAGGAGGTCATATTCCAGTTTCTGCCATAGTTCTTCGTATTTGGTTTGTCTGATCCGGGATATTCTTTTGCGAATTTCCAGGTGCGGTGAAAAAAGATGTCATGACTTGTTCATACTCTTTGAGAGTCTATTTATTTCGCTGTCTTGTTATTAATTTAGCATTGAGTCACTAGATTTAATGTTGGAAAAGAGCTGGGTTTGGTGACTAGGTGTCTCATGGTTTTTTAAAGTGTTTCTTCCGTTTACAGATTTTTCGTTACCAGACTAGTTCCTTTTCTGAAGAACACGGCCTTTGTTCACCCAAGGGACGGCCGATCCGTTTTAAGTAATTGTTTTTAAGCATAGACTGTCGACTTTTCCGTCCTTGCTTTTTGTTTTTTGTTTCTTTGTTTTGTCTTGTTTTTGTTTTTGTTGTTGCTTTTTGTTTTTCGTTTTATCCTTGACCGCCAAAAAGAAACTTTGTTCAACACATCAGCTCGAGGACGACTAATGAGTTTGCCTTACTCATCAAATAGAAGTGTTATATTCATTTGTCCAAGGTTCACCTAGTACCTGTATCAAAGTAAGTAACAGAGATATGGAGATGGTATTGACTATAATGTGGTTTAACTTCGTATAAGTCACAATAAACACTACCAGATGAAACGTTACAGGTAGATATATATTAAAGGTTATCACAAAAAATGCGTACAATAAAGTCAAATTTAATTCAATAAAATACACTTAAAAAGTAAAGTAATATGTAATTTCAAAATTGTATTAAATATCACACAGCATACATGTGGAAAGACAAGCGAATCTAGAGTGGAATCACCCAAAGACAAAGATAATCAAATTGCTGACGCCAATAAAATTGATAATAACTTTATAGATAAATCGCCTTCCTGCCGTATGACATGTTAGCGGAAGGATCACTAAAGAATTCATTAAAGAAGGAAAAAACAAACAGCAAACGAAGGAAACAAATAAAAAACATAGATTTTACGTTTATGGTCATTTTTAACCCTCTCCATGATACGAGACCCTAAAAGTAAAGTAATTGCTAAAGAAAGTTTGTCAAAAAAGAATGATAGCATACATTAAATGTCAACCCAATCGTAAAAATTATAGAAGGGTTTCGCCCTCGACGAATAGCCTACTTAATCAACATTAATATCTGAGCTAGGTAATTATTTTATTATTGTTATTATTACTCAAACCTTGCTGGAGAGCAGAATAATCTATAATAAGTTACACGAGGCCAATAGTCATTATTCCCAGTTTAAAGAAAATAATCTTCTACTGCAACAGGTTTACCCACGAAAAATGTATATAATTCAAAGGAATATTTTTGATTAAATATTACAAACACAAATGCGTGCACGCACATACACACTTATAGCTACATGTACAAGGTAGGAGGCGTAAATTGTTGCCAATTTGTATTTTTAATTTCACGCATGTGCGTTGTTTTTTTGTTTTGTTTTATTTTGTAGATTGCACATTATAGTACGATCATTTGGACACCTTCTGCCAGAAAAAGATCTCCATGACACATTTTTCGGCCATAAATTTGGAAACGGCATGTCGTACGGTTTAGCATTTGCTGTGGTAAATCCAATAAGAGAAATTTCAGATTGTTTGGGTGTCAGTCCAAGGACAGTGTCGAGAATTTGAAAAGAGTTGCGTGAATTATTATTTTAATTAGGAATATATCACAGAACATGAAACTTACTCTGATCTTTCTGATAAGTAAAGAAATCCCTATACTACTCATGAATGTCAGACAATTTCTACGATTTTACATCTGTCCAGCGATCTCCACAGACTGCAACACTCCTTCATTATTATGTGTTGGGTGCAGTTGAGAGAAAAACTGTAACATCGTTGTAACACCAATGATGATCCGAAAGCAAAGATTATGGCAGCATTTATCAACTTAAAAAAAGAGACCATCCAGAAGATTGCAGGAAATTCCGAAGTCATCAGAAGGTTTTACTTGAATCCAGTAGCGATTTTAGAGACTCGTATTTGAGTATCTATTAAAAATAATGTTCCAGCAAATAAATTAAGTATGTCACTTATTAATCAAATTAGTACATATCTGAGACAATCTGTAACATATATATATATGTGTGTGTGTGTGTGTGTGTGTGTGTGTGTGGTTATAAGAAAGTATCTAACCTAGAGAGCCAACGAAACTATCTAGTTTTCACCAGTTTGGATCTTCAGGGAAAGTTGGCTAAACCAACTTTCCCTGAAGATCCAAACTGGCAAAAACTTGGTAGGTTCTTGGGCTCTCTAGGTTAGCTACTTTCTTTCTTGTTTGCTCTGCTTGTGTATTGAGCGCTTTACGTGTTAGGTTACTGGTCTCGGATGTTTTGTTTTTCTTTCAACTACTATTTTGACTAATGTTCAAGTGCTTAGTACATTTCTTTTTGTTACCATTTCTCCCCTCCGCGTTTGTACTCGGTGGGTTTTTCGAGACGTATTCAACGACAAATTTATAGTTTTATATATATATATAATATCCTTGGTACTTGATAAAGTTAATTTCACAGAGGATGAAGACTCAATGTAAGAAATTAGCAGAGTATTATAATGAAAATAAGTTGGAAAGTTGGATGTTTTTATAAATCTATTGGTAATAATTTATTTCGCGTAGCTCTTAGAGACTGCTCGTCAGACCAAAACTCATACAAAATAAATCATTGGGTTTATTCAAAGTAATATATATATATATGTATATATATATATATATTTGAGCTGACCCAATATTTAGGCAGACATTGAAACAAAACAAAACCAATCACAAGCCTCTAACACAGAAAAGTCGATCCAGTCTCGAAAACTACGTTTTTGGATCAAAGAATGTTTCTTGTGATTCCATTCAATTTGATGTCTTTGAT
This sequence comes from Ascarosepion bandense, assembly GCA_037127315.1. Taxonomy (NCBI): domain Eukaryota; kingdom Metazoa; phylum Mollusca; class Cephalopoda; order Sepiida; family Sepiidae; genus Ascarosepion; species Ascarosepion bandense. Next base: position 353,320 of record JBBBDQ010000220.1, read on the forward strand.
TTTTTTTTTCATTATTGTTATTGTTTAATGTGCTTCACGTTTTCTTTTTAGAAGAACTAAGCAGATTTTTCGGATATTTTTTCATCAGTATGTTTATATCATGTGATATGTTTCTCTTTTCTTTTCTTTTTTTTGTCGTTTAACATATCGACGCATTGTTTGTAAGACTGTACCGTTTATTATGAGATTTTTTTCATTTTTCTTCTCATCTGTACGATTTCTGTTTAGGTTATTCTTCTTTCGAATGCAATTACATTTTACAGTTTTGTCAACATTTCCCTTTCTAATTCAGTATATGTTCTATGTTTTTTTTTATTCTGTGTATCAAAATATGGAAACGTGTATACGGGAAAAATGTTTGTCTATAAACAAAGCAAAAAGCCCATCACATTATGAGGAGTTAGAACCAATAATAAACAAAATATTTCAAGTCTGGAGGAAAAATGCAAATTAAGACAATAAATACAAGAAATATATACGGGAAAAATACGATGAAATTTAACCTTTTTAATTTACTTTTAGGCGGATGTGCGTTGTGGTAAATTGGATATCGACTTGGAACGAGAAATCGGGGAGCCGAGTTCGAATTCCAGCCGAATTCATTGCATTCACTTACGCGCAAATACTCTTGGGAAAGGTATTAATCCGCCTATTCCTTCCAGTTATGGGTTAAATAACAGGACAGATTGGGTTCTATAGCCTTGGTCGGCAACCGGTCTATCGCAGAAAGCAACGGTAACCTACTTCGGGATAATCTTCTGCCCAGTCAGTCCTGTCTCTTTCGAGACATGATCGCCCAAGCGTGTATGACGTATGGCACTTAACTGAATTTACTTTTACGCCTGTGTATAAACAGATTTTATTTATAGTACGACCAGTAAAATTTGGCATCAATTTTATTCCTTCCAGAAAAAGAAAATCTTATTCGGGTACTCGAACAAGGCCTTGTGACTTTCACTATCTTATCAATATTACTGCCTATATATGTCTTATATTGCAGTGGATATCGACTCTGAAAGAAAACTCGGAGAGACGAGTTCAAATTGCATTAGAATTTTTTCATTCCCTTACGCTCACATATCCTTAAAAAAGGTATTAATACATCCCTTCTCTTTCCTAAATAGCAGAACAAATTGAATTGTATACCTGGTTACCGCAGAAAGAAATGGCAAATTACTGCGGGAAAATCTTCTGCTCAGTTAGTCATGTCTCGAAAGAGACATGATAGTTCATGAGTGTATCACGTATGTCACTTAACTGGTAGTCTACAAACCTTTATATAAGTTGTAGACTACATTACGCACTACTCAGTATTAAGGGACGAAAAATGTTCGTGGTTTTTTTTATATCATTTTTTGGTTTTTTCTCGTCACAAAACTGTAAATGTAAATCCCTGCTAAATCTCTACAAAATCTAAACTTATTTAAAAGCGGAACTTTGTGTGTGTGTGTGTGTGTGTGTGTGTGTCTGAATCTGTGTGTGTCCGTTACCTATAGACTCCGAAACGGCTGAACAAATTTTCTTGAAAATTTACACAGTTGTACTATTAGCGTCTGCGAGTGTTCTTAGCTCGGTTTTTTGTCGAGGTACCCTCGATAAATATAAAAAATCGCTAATCGAAAAAATCGGTTTATAGATGGAGTGATCCGATTTTATTCAAATTTGATACACTTATAGAAAAAGACATAAGAAACGATATTCAGAAGCTTCAAGGTTGCAGTTTTGACAATAGTGCAGAAAATCGATAATATATATATATATATATAAAAGACAAGAAGTTTGTGTGTGTATCTGTTTATCTCCCTGTATGTCTGTATTTTTTTTCAGCCCTTTTATTTTAGTTTTTGCTTCGGGTTTGGCTCTAAGTAGGTATAATTGTAGTTCTTAGTCTCAGCCGTGATACCATTTACTCAGAGGACCTATTTAGCCTTCAAAATTCAGTTTACGACGAAAAATCTTATTTGATATCGATACAAGGAAATCAAAATTTGCTTTACATCCATTCATTTTTCTTTCAGTCTATGGTTTCGCTTTAACAACTATTGCTTTTTAGTCTTTCGTGCCAACGCCAAAGAGTCTGAGCTCCAGGACCATAGATTAGTTTTAAAGCTTTCATTACACCCAAGAAACACCGTGCTATACTGCTAGTACAATATAAAACTGACAACCTTTTTTCAGTAATCGTGATAGTGTTCTAATTTTACAACATCTAATCAAGAAAAGATTCAAGTGGATGTTCAAAATCGAAGTCACTGACAAACTATATATGATAGTATGATCTTGGATTATCTCATAAAATATAATTATGAAGGTAAGCTCGCGGCATCACTCACAAATTATATATATGATGGTATGCTCTATAATAAAGTATAATCATGACGTAATAATCTAGGGTTTGCGCCCAAATTATATTTTTAGGTATGTAATTAGTCACTCACCGAAACTATAATTATGACAGTATGGCATCGGATGTCATAATTCGTTATGTTTATTGTGGTATAAATATTTCACAAACTATATTTATGAAGCTATGCTCTCAGAAAATTATTTCTGATTCTATGATTTTGCTTTCACTCACAAAATATTTATATGAAGTATGCTCCCAGCCAAACTCACCAGTTGAATATATGATGACATAATATTGGCCTCACTCACAATCTATATTTACGATAGCAGGATCTCTTAAAATCTATATTTTTAATGGTATTAACTGTTAAGGTCTCAAAAACTATATTCATATATATATGCTCTCGGCCTCATTGACAAACTATATTTATGATTGTGTGATATCGGTTTCTATCATGATTTATATTTATCATAGTATGACCTCAGATGTTATCGTTAGCTACATTTATGATGGTATGGTCTCGGCCTATCACACAAAATTGATTTATAAGTGTATGCTCTCGAATTCTAGCATAAAAATATTTATGGTGGTATGATCTAGGATTCTCAAAGAAATTATATTTATGATAATATGTTTTTGATTTCACTCACTAAATATATTTATGATAATATGTTTTAGGCATCTCTCACAAAATATATGTATGATGGTATTGTGTCGGTATTTCTGGGAAAATATATTTATGATTGTATACTCTCGGAAAGGCCCAGAAATTATATTTATAATGGCATTACTTTGTATTCTATTACACCTTAAACATATGAAGCAATAATGTTGAAATCATTCACATACAATATTTACGATGGCATGATCTCGGATTCTATTATAACTTAAACGTTTGAAGCGATAATGTTGAAATCATTCACATACAATATTTATGATGGTATGATCTCGGGTTCTATTACACTTTAAACGTATGAAGCGATAATGTTGAAATCATTCACATACAATATTTATAATGGTATGATCTCGGATTCTGTCATAAGCTATATTTATGATGGTATGATCTTCTTTTTCTATGTGCCCTGTCCTTTCAGGACGTAGGCGATCATGGTTTTCCACGTCTACCTATCTCTGGTGGCTCTTAGTATTCTTTCTCTTGTTACACCACGCGAACCCCGTTCCGTTATCCACCTGGTCAGCCCCCTCAAATATGTTATCTGCTTCCTTCCTCTGTCTATTTTTCATTTTATCTGGCCTGTCAGTATCAATTTCCCCAAGTCCTCCTTCCTCATTGCATGTCCCAGGAACTTCAGTTATCTATTCCTGATGCTCAGAATTAATTTTCTTTTGGTTGCCATTCTTCCAACACCTCATTATTGCTCGCACGCTCGGTCCAGGATATCCGCAGCATCCTTCTGTAGAACCACATTTCCGCTGCTTCAAGTTTTGTTCCTCATCTTCAGTGAGATTGTCCAACATTCATTGCTGTATTGAAGAACTGACATCACATAGCAATCTAGCACTCTGTTCTTTGTTTCTAGTGAAATTTTCCTGTGTCTTAGTACTTTACTCAGCTTCTGGAATTCGTCCATCGCCATGCCAATTCGTCTTCGGATCGCTGTGTCGCACTTTCCATCTCCTATGAAGTTATACTCTCACCGTCGTGCACAAACTATATTTATGATCTCGGATTCTCGCTTAAATTTATATTTATGATAGTATTGATTTAGGAAACTCAAACAAATTATATTTCTGAGTCAATGATCTTGGATTCAATTACAACTTATATTATTTATGGTATGCTCTAAGCCTCACTCAAAAACTACATGATAGTATGCTTTCGGCCTCACAAACTATGTGATATGGTCTCTGCTTCTGTGACAAAATTCTTTTATGAAAGTATGGTCTTGGTTTCTGAGTGAAATTATATTTTTTGTGTGGTATGCTCTCAGCCTCACATATTATTTATCTTTATAATCGTATAATCTTCGATTCTTTCACAAATTATATTTATGATGGTATAATTTCAACCTCACTCCCAAATTATATTTATGAATGTAAACTACCCGGCATAATTATTAGGCCACCCCAGTTTAAAAAAATGAAGTATTTTATACAATTTTTAGTATTTATTGCCAAGTGGATAATTCTAAATGAAAATAGAATGGTTCTTTTGTTATTATTACTTTGCAGAATTTTACAAGGCAAATGGCGACAATTTACCCATCGCACCCTGTAGATTGAAACTATTTATTTCATACTATTGTTAGTATTTATTGCCAAGTGGATAATTCTAAATGAAATTAGAATGTTTTTTTGGGTTTTTTTTGGTATTATTATTTTGCAAAATTTTAAAAGGCAGACAGAAAGTCTTTGCTTCGGTCAGCCAATATGAAGAAGAGACTAGCATAGGGAAGAGAGCACAAAAATAGGACATCAGAACATTTCATTTGTTGCACATGTTATTGTGCAGTATTAACAAAGGATCATTCTATTTTCATTTGGAATTATCCACTTGGCAATAAATACGAAAAATAGTATGAAATACTTAATTTAAAAAAAAACTGGGATGGCCTAATAATTATGGCCAGTAGTGTATGATCTCGGACGTTATGAACCTAGAAGCTACCACAACCTACATTTTGAAAGTATGCTCTCTGGTTCGCACAAAAAATATTTGTTGTGGTCTGGTTAGGGGCCAGAAAATAAAGACACACAGAATAGCATTAAACAAATATATTAACAAATAACAATTGTATAAACATCTATAACAGGAAGGGAACACCAGATTGCTTTTTGTACTTACGTTTTTTTTTGTTTTTTTTTTTTGCTTCCTGGGAGAATTTAAACATATCTGTCTAAAAAACGTTTTTTTTTTTTAGTTCATTGATTGGCGTCCATTGTTATAAATAGCTTCTTCTTTTTTTTGGTAGAAATTTCCTTGTTAGATGTTCCCGCTTCGATTGATGCTGCCTCAAGTTTTTTAAACACCTCTTCTTTATATTTGTTTTCGGTTTTTATTAATTTTAAGAGGTAAAATAATTTCCTGAGAGATTTTGTTGCTTTTAATTCTAAAATGAAAATAATTTATTGATTTTCTTTCATATACGAAAAAATATACTAAAATGATTCTATAAATAAAATAAATTGACGCGATATATGTGAAGGAAACAGTTTAATCTTCGGGTTACAATCCTTCAGAATCTTCTGTATTTTATTTCTGTCAAACTCTATAACATCGATGGAGATATATTTGTCTTCTATCATTTGTTCTCAAATTTATTAAGTTACAAGTTTTATTTTCTAAGGAATCCTGTGTTTAATTATCCAAGTCATTTTACTTATTGTCTCACAAATGTTTATTGAATGATTCCTTTGGCTTTGTGGACGTCGCGAAGGCTCTCCACAACTGTACCACGACAATCATTTTATGAAGATTGACTGATTACTATTCACTTCAATGACCAGTTATAGAGGTGTAATACTTTCTAATGATATTCTCAAAACCTTTGCTATTCTGTGGCGTCGGTCGCTGTTGTCACGTTAAATTTCTGGACATAGATGTTATAGAGTTTGACAGAAATAAAATACAGAAGATTCTGAAGGATTGTAACCCGAAGATTAAACTATTTCCTTCACATATATTGCGTCAATTTATTTTATTTATTCGTCACATTTCAGTTCTTCTTCTTTGCCTCGTTACTTAAATGTTCAACAATTCAAAATGTTAGTTTTCGATTTAGTTCTGATTTCAACAGTGAACGCAAGCGCCAATGAAAAAATAGGCAATTAAATAATAAATGAAATGAGGAAACCTTAAAATCAACATTCAGACGAACTTAAGTCACTGGTGCCTCCTCAACAGGTGTTTACTCGTGCAACCAGACTGGCAACTGGGTCCCACCCATTCACAGTCAACTTAGCCAAATGCAGACGACAATTCTACTCCTGCAGCTTCTTCTCTCGCACTTCCCGCCTGTGGAACTCGCTCCCGTATTCTTGCTTTCCTGACGGCTACAACCTCCAGAAATTTAAATGCAAAGTCAATACTCATCTACTAACCACTGGACTCTAGCTCTCTCTCCACCCCCGTATAACCTTCCCTTTCCCTCCACCTATGTATCTCTCATCGCACCAGCTTTCTCAGCTTTCTAGTGTTCCTTTCTTACTAGTTTGTACTCCTCACTCTTTTCTAATTAATCTTTTTACATTTATGTAGCCCCCTGCACATCAGTGGCGTTTCCGCCTTGCTCGGGGTGAAATGATTTTAAAAAAATGGCTTATTTTTTAATTCTTTTTAATCTTTCTAATGTGTTTATGTGCGGGGATGTGCGTTGTGGTCCAGTGGATATCGGCTCGGAACGAGAAACCGGGGAGCCGAGTTCGAATTCCAGTTGAATCCATTGCATTCACTTACGCGCAAATAGCCTTGGGAAAGGTATTAATCCGTCTCTTCCTTCCAGTTATGGGTTAAATAGCAGGACAGATTGGGTTCTATAGCCTGGGTCGGTAACCAGTCTACCGCAGAAAGCAATGACAACCTACTGCGGAACAAACCACTGCCCACTCTTTTGAGACATTATCGCCCAAGCGTGTATCACGTATGGCACTTAACTGACTGAATGTGTTTATGTCAAGGTTGCCAAGCGTCTGTATCAGGTATTTGTGCAGTATTTTTAAAACTGAATGATTTGGTAAAGAGTAAAAAGAGTAGCCCAAAATACAACTACATGCTTGTCATACTAAAATTAAACAGGTGCAGAAATTTATTAAAATTTTCTAACAGTGAACGGAAAGTGCAATACGTAGATCCGAAAGCGTATTTGCATGAACAATGATGCATTCCAGAAGGTTACTAAAGTAACAGGAGACAAGAAAATTTCGTTTGAAATAAAGAAGATAGTTTGAGTTTGAGTTTGTTTAATGCAATACCATCCTCTGTGGGCTATTTAATGCCAAGAAGGTAGGATTTTTAGGTATTATTAAATGTTCGGTTACAGTGAGAAGGTTGATCTAGTCAGATTTTAATAAAAAAATTTGGTTTTTTCCTTTTTATTTTTGAAAACTGAAAATATCTTCTAGTTTTGTATTCGAAACTTTTGTTGAGCATAAGTTTTTTTCCTTTAAAAATGTTTTAGGGTATTAATTTTTTCTTCAAAAATGCATTGATGGCAATATGTTTTCTTCAGAAATGTACCCTTTTTTATAAAAGTCTATTTTATGCATATATTTCTATAAAAGTGTATTTTTATACTCTCAGGGTGTTTTGACCCCAGTTTGGGGGTTAACTATTTGCCCATACCTGGAACCCCAACAGGTGCTACTATTCTTGGTGAGTGTGGCCCTGGGAACAACAGCATTTAAGAGGTGGTTCTATGCTCCTCACAACTCCTCATTGAGAGGCCTTGCTGCCGGATGCAGTTTACCGTCATGCCCAGGACCAAAGAGGGGAGGACTGGATTGTTATGTAATATCCGTCCGTCAATATAGCAGTAAATACTGAGCAATCTCGTCAAAGATGAAGTAAGGACTGGAAGCAATCGAAATGTTTTTCTAGAGAAGGATGCTGAGAATACCATGGATGGAAAATGCGAGCAATGATGAGGTTTTGGAAAGGAGTTAACGAAAAAAGAGCTGAGGATTTTGGGACCTGTGATGAGGAATGAAGACTTAGAAAACTTCATGCTCAGAGGACAGGGAAAAGAAAGGGAGACAAGGGAGGCAGCGCATGACTTACTTGATGGACTTGTACAGATGAATGGCGAAGCTGGAATTAAGTGAGAAGACAGAAAAGGTAAGAAGAAGAATGTGTTTATAACGGTAGTGAGCCATGGAAGAAAGATTTATTATCCGTTTTTCAGTTTTCCCTATTATGGACATTATTATATCCCTAATATAATAACACCTTACTCCTCGGACTGAACGTAATGGCTAAAAGGAAAAAAAGAATAACAAACGTCTTTTGTATTCCGAGAAACGTTTATACCACTAAGAAATACACAAACTAAATATAAATATATAAACATATTTATAAATCGCACGTGGAGAATAATATATCACATATATCTATACAGCAAACAAAATTTAAGGAGAAACAGAAGTCTTAGTTATAATATATTGTACCTCGAGAATCCATTTTTAGGACTCCAGATTTAAATGGGCAAAATTCATCTGTTCCCTACTGGAGGACATATTCCACGTACGGAAAACAGAATTGAAAACTTCTTGTTGAAATTTTATCCTGTATCAGGAAAAGCTAAATTCCGAAATGGGAAATGGTACCATGTGCTTGTAAGCTGCTATAAGAGGCAGATTTTGTGTTAGCCTGGACACCGTGATTCAGACTAAAATAAAGCAAACTCATGTGGTGGCTGCTGTAAACTAACTACATTTGGCTGCAGCTTTCATAACTGTAGGAAGTGATGTCGCTAGCGGCTCTTATTTGACCCACATGACTTATCTCTAACAATTGGAGTAGATAGATCTATTTATCGCCCGGTCCACACTCCACCCACATCTATTGAACAGGTTAAGTGGCTCATCCCTTGTTCCCTGTTTAGGATGTGGTTTCTGGCTTTCTCTTTTCCAATCTTCTCACTTTGTTTTTTTTTTCCAATTGGAGTAGATAGATCTATTTATCGCCCGGTCCACACTCCACCCACATCTATTGAACAGGTTAAGTGGCTCATCCCTTGTTTCCTGTTTAGGATGTTGTTTCCGGCTTTCTCTTTTCCAATCTTTTAACTTTTACGTAGCCCCCTGCACATCAGTGGCGTTACCGCCTTGCTCGGGTTGATACGATTAAAAAAAAAGAAGATATCTGAAAAGTGATGATTTTCTTCTCTTCTTGTTTTCATTTTGCTTTTTGTTTATTTTATCTTATATATTCCCGTTCGTGGAATCCGATAAACTTAGCTCACTGGTGGCCCCTATATATAAATTTACTCGAGCCACAAGATTAACAACTAGGTCCCACCCTTTTTCTGTGAAACGAATAAATTGTAAACGCAAATTCTACTCCATCAGCTCCTTTTCTCGCATTTCCCGCCTGTTGAATTACCTTCCTTTTACTTGCTTCCCCGACATCTACAATCTCCAAGAATTTAAATGTAAAATCAATAGTCATCTCCTACCTCACTAATCTGCATTCTCTCTCCTGCTCCTTTCTCCGTCCACTCCACTCTCGTCAGTATTCTCATCCTACTCTTACCCACTTCCTGACACCCCTATGACCTGTTACTATTTCACATAACTTTCCTCCTATGTAACCCCTTCACAACAGTGGCAGTAACATGCTTTGATGGGGGTAATATGATTATAAAATAAAGATAGATAGATAGATAGATAGATAGATAGATAGATAACCTGACAGCTACATTCTCCAAGAATTTATATGTAAAGTCAAGAGCCATCTCCTATCTCACTAATCTGCATCCTCTCTCATGCTCCTTTCTCCGTCCACTCCACTCTTAACAGCATTCGCATCTTTCTCTGAGCCACTTCCCTATAACCCCTATAAACTATCACTCTTTCTCATAATTTGCCTCCTATGTATCCCCCTGCAAAACAGTGACAGTAACATGTCTTGCTTTGGGCGATTCGATTATAAAAATAAATATGTCGTCGTTTTATATATTCATTTCTGTCGTAGAAATGGTTGTTTTCCTTTAGTCTTATATTGAAGATTCTAATGACAGCACCGGTCTCAATATTTTCGTCATTACGTGATAGACTTTTTATAACTTCTTCCGTTATCAATAATTTGTTTTTCCTTTCTTGCCCATCCGCTATTTTGCTGAATCAAAATTTAGTAATAAAAATATCCAAGACCGATTCATTTTTTTTTCTGTTTGCTCCGGCTACTTATATTATTTTCTTCGTGAAACATTCTGTAGCATTCTTGAAAATATCTTCGTCTTTTACCTTATCGAAAAATAATTTAATTCTCTTCTCTTTTTTGGGTTGAACATCAGAATTTATCAGGAACTCTCTCTTGAACGCTTATCAGTTGGAGTAACAGAAAAAAAAGTCGATCATTTCCCTTTTCATCTTGCAAAAAAAAAAAAAAAAAAAAGACGTTTGGAAAATGTTTTCAAATGTTCATCGCTTATATTTTAAAATCCTTTAAAGGCCCCATAAATTAACGCGATACGATCGGCTATTTATCTCGTTTGCATTCCCACATCGCTTTGGGAAGCTTTCAGAATAAGACATGCGCAAAGCTTTCCTGGCGTCCTAACACTCATGCTATAAATTTTCAGTGATAGACGTGCTGTCCATTTGCAGAAGAATCCATTTATTGACGCAAGTATTAAGCAACAGGGGGTTCTTTGCAAGTGTAGTCTTACATCAACTGAAAAACCGATATTGTTTCCTATGTTATCTCATTAACGTCACACACGACCATTTGTTTGCTTTTATATACCATAGAAAATAAAGTACAGCTTCTAGATGCTTTTGATTATTCTTTCAAAAAAAGAGAGACATTCTCTGAAAGTTCAGTTCACAGCACTCGCAAGAATCTCGTAATACGCGTTCTATGTCGATGTTCTGAACTCAAGAAAAGATAACGCCTTTTGTCGAAACTACAAAAAATAATAATTGAAAAACGTAAATCAAAAACTTATTTATAAATGGAACTTTGTGTGTGTCTGTGTGTGCCCGTTACCTATAGATTACGAATGGGCTGAACCGATTTTCTTGAAAATTTACACAGTTGTACTATAAGCGTCTGCGAGAATTCTTAGCTAGGTTTTATGTCGAGGTACACCCGATAAATATCTAAAATTGATAATCGAAAAAATCGAATTATAGAAGGAGAGGTCCGATTTTAATCAAATTTGATACGCTCATAGACAAAGACATAAGAACTGATATTCAGAAGTTTCAAGGTTGCAGTTCTTACAATAGTGCAGAAAATCAATAATATACATATATAAAAGGCAATGTGTGTGTGTGTGTGTGTGTGTGTGTGTGTGTGTGTGTGTGTGTGTGTGTGTCCTTTATACAAATCCACAATTTTTATCCGATTCTCACCAAACTTCACACAAATATTCTTTAGGCTGAATCTGAGCTCCAGGACCATGGATTAGTTTCAAAGCTTTTATTACACCCGAGCAACGCCGGGCTATACTGCTAGTATTACTTAAAAGGAATACAAAACTGTAATATAATTTTCAGTTATCATTTATTTTATTTTAATAATTATATATATTATGATTATTTTATTTATTTGAAGTTGTATATGCATTGTTTATTCAACTATTTCCATAGTCACCGGGTTTTTCAGTGTTAGTCTTTATTTGAATTTGTATAGCTAACCTGAAGATCATTTGTCATGTTTTACTTTGAATCGTCTTGGAAGCCTGTCCAGCAATGGAAAGGAAAATCCTGATTTGAATCCGCTGCTTCCTTGTGGTAATATCCACCTCACTAAAAAGGCCATTAAAATTAATTGACCGAATTAAAACTTACATATTTAAAATAATTGTTTATTCAACTTTGAATTTTGTTTATAAATCTGAATGGATATTTAGCTTTGTGGTTTTATTCTGAAGTGGAAACTTCTCGCGGATCTGTTCAACTTGTACAGTGAGAAAAATTTGAGGACCCTAGAAGTTATGCCTGGATTTGTCATCGGGGACCACAATTTAAACAACCTAAGGTACGCAGATGATACACTGCTGATAGCAAATACGGAAAGGAAACTACAAGACCTCCTACAGAAGGTAGCTGTAGAGAGTGACAAAAAAAAAAGACTACAAATAAACTGCAAGGAAACGGATGCCATGGTCCTCATCAAAAAGAGCAACCAAAAATGCCAAATACAGGCGGTGGGGATACTAAAATCAAGCAGGTACAAAAATTTAAATATTTATTAAGTTTTCTAACAGAAGACGGAAAGAGCCACACAGGAATCCGAAGAGGCATGGTGAAGGACGCGTTCCAGAAGCTGAGTAAAGTATTAAGAAACAGGACAAAGTCGCTAGAAACAAAGAGAGTACTGGATTGCTATATGATGTCAGTTCTTCAATATGGCAGTGAATGCTAGACAATATCATCAAAGATGAAGATGACAACATAAGATAACAACATAAGATACGCAGACGATACATTGCTGATAGCAGATACGGAAAGGAAACTACAAGATCTCCTACAGAAGGTACCTAAAGAGAGTGACAAGGAAGGACTTACCCTCTTTTTTCTTGGTTTGGTGATTGTAAATTTACTTGTCGTCCGGCTTTTTCCAAATGTGAAAATTCAATTTTGTAGCTGGAATAATCCTGGTGACAACCGCTGACATGTGTTGAAGACATTCATTTGCACCTGGTGGATAGGAGGTTAACTTTTCAGTTAATCCTCTGATGCATATGACTTCTTGGATGGTCAGTGTAATAATGATTGCAATGTTTATCTTAGCATCATCTAAGGTGTGATCAGTACATATTAACCCTGTCCTAGAATAAAAACTCTTCCTTGATATTAAATTGTATTCAAACCATATATTTCCTGGTGTGATTTACTACATCGGAAGATTCATAAAGCATGCATGAGTGTACTTTGTAATTATGATTGCATTGTTTTTAAATAAATAAAATGATTTCTGGTGGTTACTGTTGTTTGCTAAGTATTTTTAGTTTGAAACAAGGCCAACATTTAAAGACCCCCGAAAGAAGACCGAATTACTATGATGTGTCATTTACCACGTGAATAACTTTCTAACTGTATTTTAAAAAGAGAAGTAATAAATAACAACCAACTTCCAAAAAATACATATTTATTATTAATCGAATGACAAAGTATTAAAAAAAACTTATAAAGTATAAAAAACAAAGTTATCCTTTTCTAGCTTCGAATGGACTTCTTCAAATTAGAAATGATTTTATCGATGTCGTAATGTTATATAAAATACAGGTAAGAATTAGAACAAAGGCAACAATTTTGTACAGAAAATAACATAGGTGTAAATTAATTTTAATAAAATAATAATTTAATGCACAAAATTGTATTAAAAGTGGACTAATTTCGAAATATTCCACGGAAAAATTACATCCAGCGTTGCGCAGACTTTCATCCTTCATAAAAATACTATTACAAATTTGAATGTTTAACAAATAGGAAAAAGAAAACTCGAAATGGGACTCGTTAAAAAAAGCAATAGTGACAAAAAAATTACCCCAAAAGAATATTAGGCGCAGAAAAAAAACCGTGCATGACTGAAGAGATTCTGGACATGATGCAAAAGAAGACGGAAAATGATAGCAAGACATCGAATGGTGTACATGAAACTACACAAGGAAATAAGAAGAAAGTGCAGACAGGCTAAAGAGCAATGGCTTAATGACAAATGTGTAGAAGTAGAGAGATTGAGCAGGAATAATAAAGACATTCATAAGGAAATAAAAGAACTGACAGGACAAAAAAACCTGCTCTTCAACAGGATGTATAAAATCCAAGTATGGAACAATCATTTTGGAGAAAGAGGAAATACTCCAACGATGGGAAGAATATATAAAAGATCTTTTCCACGACAAGAGAGAGAAACCGGTAATAAACAAGGATGAGGATGGACCGGAAATATTAAAGTCTGAAGTGGAACCTACAGTAGCCAAACTGAATAGAAACAAAGCAGCTGGATCAGACGGCATAGTCATAGAGCAGCTGATAACCTAGGAAGAATTTGGTATAGAGAAAATTACAGAAATAATAATTGAAATTTATAACAGTGGTGTAATACCAGATGATCTCAGCAAGTCAATCTTCAGAGCACTACCTAAGAAGCCAGGAGCAAACAAGTGTGAACTCCACAGAATCATCAGTTTAATGAGCCATATAACAAAAGTGATCATCCGAATCCTGAGGAATAGAGCGAGAAGCAGAATCAGGCCAGAGATAGGGCAAAAACAGTGCGGTTTTGTGAAAGTCATTAGAACAAGGAATGCTATATTTATGATTAGGATGCTATCTAAAAGGGCTATACAATTAAAAAGGATTTATACCTGTGCTTTATTGATTATGCGAAGCTGTTTGACAAAATAGGCTACAAAGAATTGATGGAGATGCTCGGCAGCATTGACATACTTGGGAAAGATTTAATCAAGAATCTTTACTGGCAGCAAACTGTTTGCATACGGACAAGTAACGAATTCAGCAGATATACAAAGATAGAAAGAGGCGTAACACAAGTATGTGTCTTTTCACCGGATCTGTTCAACTTGTACAGCGATAATATTTTGAGGTCCCTAGAAGTTATGCCTGGATTCGTCAACGGAGGCCACAATTTAAACAACCTAAGGTACGCAGATGATACAGTGCTGAAAGCAGATACGGAAAGGAAAGCAAAAGATCTCCTATGGAAGGTAGATGAAGAGAGTGACAAAGAAGGAATACAAATAAAATGCATGAAAACCGATATGCCAAATACAGGTCAGGAATACTAAAATCAAGCAGGTACAAAATTTAAATACCTAGAAAGTGTTCTAACAGAAGTCAGAAAGTGCAACACTGAGATCCGAAAGTGAATTTTCATGGCGAAGAAAAATTATTCCAGAAGTTGAGTAAAGTATTAAGAAACAGGACAATTTAGCTAGAAACAAACAAGAGAATACTGGTTTGCTATGAGTTTTCAGTTCTTTAATATGGCAGTGAATGCTAGACATTATCATCAAAGATGAAGGAACAACTTGAAGCAACTGAAATGTAGTTCTACAGAAGGATGCTGCGAATATCATGGATCGAGCATGTGAGCAATGATGAGGTTTTGAAAATTATAGAAACGAAAAGGAAATGAATACTGAGTATCAGGAAGAGACAGCTGAAGTTCCTGGGACATTCAGTGAGGAAGGAGGGCTTGGAGAACCTGATACTAACAGGCCAGGTACAGAGAAAAGGGACAGGGAAAAGCAAAGGATAACATATTTGAAGGACCTGATCAGGTGGATGATGGAACGAAGTTTGCATGGTGTAACAGGAGAAGGCGTGCTAAGAGACACCAGGGATAGGGAAAAGTGGAAAGGCATGATCGCCTACGCCCCGAAGGGACAGGGTACATAGAAGAAGAAGTATTAAAAATAGAAAATAATAGCGTAAAAATAGAAGTAATAGTCGTCAAATTGAAAACATTAAAATAAAAACCTAGCAATGAAAAAAAGAGAAATATAGCGTTATGGTAGAATTATAAACAATAGTGGTAAAATAAAATAATTGTAGTAAAATAAAATGAATGGATACAAACATAAAGAGAATAGCGGTAAAATTATGAACAATAGCGGTAAAAATAAAAACAATAGTGGTGAAATTAAATAAAATAACCCTAAACCCAAATATATTGATGGTAAAATAAAAAGAGTAGCGGTAAAAATCAATACCGATGCAAATGAAAAATAAAAAAAAATAAAAGTAAAAAGTACGATTACCGGTAATAATAAAACAACGTCAGTAAAATCAAAACATTGGTTGTAAAATAATTTAAAATTCCGGCCGACCTGAAGGAGACTACCACCACCTTTAATTTTTTTGTTTTTAATTTTTCTTTTTTTTTTTTTACTTTTTTTCAGTGCATTCTTATCGATTACATCCTAAACTTTCCGACTGAAAAAACAAAATTTGGAAAAATTTCAATATTTAAGCAATTTTACGTGGTGGTGGGCTCAGTTTTTCATACAACATTATAGTAAATGGATCCTCCATTTTGGAATACTCGCCGGCACGAAACTACCACCACCTGTAAATTAGTTGATTAACTTTTTTTTTTCTTTTACTTCTTTCAGTGCAATCTTATCGATCAAACACTAAACTTTCCGAATGACAAAAAACTATTGTAAAAATTTCAACATTTAAACAATTTTAGCTTGGGGGGGGGGGGCTCAATTTTTCATACAACCTTATCGTATATCGATCCTGTGCAATTAACTTTCTTGCTTGCGCATATTCAACAACTTAATCTTTTGCGAAATTTTTGAATAAACTATTCTTGGAGTTTCCGAGGAAGATGCCAGAACTGAAGAAAACTTAAAAAACTCGAACCAAAAAAAAAAAAGAAGCGATCCCAATGCAAGTGATTCCAATATGGAGGATCGATTTACTATAACGTTGTATGAGAAACTGAGCTGCCCACTAAAATTGTTTGAATATTGAATTTTTTAAAATCCTTTTTGATAATCGGAAACTTTATGTAATAAGCGATAAGACAGCGTTGAAAAAAAAGTAAAAAGGAATGAAAAAATACAAATTTAAAGGTGGTGGTAGTCTCGTTCACATCCGTCAAAAAAGCAATTAAAATAAAAACAATATCATTAAAATAATAAAACAACAGAGGTAGAAATTAAAATATATAGAGGTAAAAGTCTTAACAATAGCAGTGAAAGAAAAACAATAGTGATAA
Organism: Ascarosepion bandense; assembly: GCA_037127315.1. Taxonomy (NCBI): domain Eukaryota; kingdom Metazoa; phylum Mollusca; class Cephalopoda; order Sepiida; family Sepiidae; genus Ascarosepion; species Ascarosepion bandense. The sequence goes on from JBBBDQ010000220.1 coordinate 370,050, forward strand.
AAACAAAATAATAGCGACAAAAGTAATAGAGATAAAATCTAAAAAAATCAATAACTGTGACAACAAATAAAATAACGGCAAAAATATAAACTGGAACGGTAAATATAAAAGAATATCTGGAAAATAAAACCCACAGCAGCAAAATAAAACAATTGCGGTAAATATAAAAATAATAAAGGTAAAAATGGAAGCATTAGATGTAAAAATGAAAATAATAAGGGTAAAAATTAAATTCAGTAGCAACAAAAATAAAAAAAAGTAACGGGTACACTATTTACATTATTCGTGCTATTAAATCACTTTTGTCCTCAATATATTCAATCCACAATCTACAAAAATTCCTCTCCCTGAAGAAGTATATACGAAAGACGAAAAGCGTAACCTAGATGTCTTTTTTTCTATGTTGGCATGCTCTTTATGCCTGAGGTATCTTCCTTCTTTCTTTCTTTCTTTCTTTCTTTCTTTCTTTCTTTCTTTCTTTCCCGGATTGCGATGTCCGCGCTTTTTTCCTTTCTTTCTTTCTTTCTTTCTTTCTTTCTTTCTTTCTTTCTTTCTTTCTTTCATTCCAGAATGTTCATTATGCCTTTAATTCTTTTTCTATCCTGTTTTCTTCTTTCTTCCTTTCTTTCTTTCTTTCTTTCTTTCCCGGATTCTTTTTATGTCCGCGTTTTTTCTTTTCTTTCTTTCTTTCTTTCTTTCTTTCTTTCTTTCTTTCTTTCTTTCTTTCTTTCTTTCTATTCCAGAATGTTCATTATGCCTTTAATTCTTTTTCTATCCTGTTTTCTTTCTTTCTTCCTTTCTTTCTTTCTTTCTTTCTTTCTTTCTTTCTTTCTTTCCCGGATTCTTTTTATGTCCGCGCTTTTTTCCTTTTCTTTCTTTCTTTCTTTCTTTCTTTCTTTCTTTCTTTCTTTCTTTCTATTCCAGAATGTTCATTATGCCTTTAATTCTTTTTCTATCCTGTTTTCTTTCTTTCTTTCTTTCTTTCTTTCTTTCTTTCTTTCTTTCTTCCTAGATCTGCATGCACATTATATCTCTTTTATTTTTTTCTTAATTCTGCACTTCTTTCTTTATTTCTTTATTTCTTTCCTTCTTTCTTTCTTTCTTTCTTTCTTTCTTTCTTTTCGGTATTCTCTTTACGTTTTTACTTCTTTTCTTTGTCTTTGTATTTATCTTTCCTTCTTTCTTTGATACTTTCTTTCTTTCTTTCTTTTTTTCTATTTCTGCATGCACATTATATCTCTTTTATCCTTTTTCTTCATCCTGTCTTTCTTTCTTTCTTTCTTTCTTTCTTTCTTTCTTTCTTCCGGAATGCTCTTTACGTTTTTTTCCTCTTTTCTTTTCTTTTATTCGTTTTAGCTTTCATTCTTTCTTTGATACTTTCTTTCTTTCTTTCTTTCTTTCTTTCTTTCTTTCTTTCTATTTCTGCATGCACATTATATCTTATGTATCCTTTTTCCTCATGCTACCCTTCTTTTTACATTCTTTCTTTCTTTCTTTCTTTTTTCTTTCTTCCTTTGCTCTCATTCTTACTTTTTTTCTATCCATGTATATTCTTATGCCTAAGGTCTTTTTCCTTCCTTCCTTCCTTCCTTCCTTCTTTCTTTCTTTCTTTCTTTCTTTCTTTTCCTGCATACATATTATATCTCTTACCTTTTTCATCATTCTTTCTTTCTGTCTTTCTTTTTTTTTGCCTTCATTCTTTCTTTCTTTGCTATCCATGTATATTTTTACGCCTAAGATTCTTTCTTTCTTTCCTTCATCTTTAATTTTTAATTTTTTTATTTATTTTATCGTTCATTATTTCTTTCTATTTCTGAATGCTTTTCGCGTTCAGAATTCTTTCCATCTTTATTTGTGTTCGGTCTTTAATATTTCCATTATATGTTTTTCTTGAACACTTTCTTTTATTTTAAAAAAATGTATATTTTATTATCCTTTTCTGCAGGAAATGACTGTATTTTTAAGCTTGGTATTCATACAGTTTTATTTCCAAAGCTATAATGGTTTTAAATATATATGTTCATTGTTATGTCAAAACTTTATTTCTTTACATCATTTTAGCTAGATTTTTTGGCAAAGATGAAGTGCTTTCTATCTCCTAAATGCTCCTTCAATGAGTTTGTAGTAGTTCTCGATCCATTTGGATGCTGAAATAATGTTATGCTGCATTTGAAGTCAAAACGTACTTCGGGAAAGATCGAAACTTTTCAAGTGCTTTCAGAAAACTCGATACCACAATTATAAGCGAATAATACGAACGACTAACATTGAGCGACGTTATTCTAAAAAATTCAGAAATCAAAGCAACTCTCTAATGTATAATCGGTACTCGTTTGAAGAAATTGGAACCAACTAAATTTAACCTATACTTATCAATCATTTTATCCGGTTCGCATAGGTTGTTGGTTGTGGTACAGTGGTTATAGGGTCGGAACAAGCAATGGGAGAGAGCCGAGTTCGAATTCCACTTGTAAATCTTTGCATTCGCTTACGCGCAAATACCCGTGGGAATTCTATGAATACACTGGTTCTTTCTCCGGCTTAGGGTTATATAGCAGAATAGATTGGATTTTGGTTGGCAATCTTTCTATTAAAAAAAGCGCAACCTTGTGCCGGAAAATATTCTGCCCAATTAGTCATGTCTGTTTCAAGACATGATCTCCCAAGCATGTATCACCTGTGGCACTTAACTGACTGATCGGTTAAGCAAAAGATGCAAATTGTTTGCATTGAAATTGGCGAAACATGTTTATATTATCTTTTTCAAAGAATACATGTTTCTCAGATAAGTACGGATATTTTGGCAACATTTTTTCTTTTAAACAAGTTTTATTAAACGATAAAGACAAAATAGTCTTATATATTTTCTTTGGATTTTTACATATTTTCAATTTGTCGTTTAACTAAAAATTGTTTGTAATCCCTAGTGTTGGTATCATATAAATACGAAAAAATTGAAAAGAAAATATATAAGACTATGTTGTCTCTATCGTTCAACACAACTTGTTTAAAATTCTCAGATAATAAACAAAATGATTCTGTGGAGAGGCATAATCAGATACTCTGAATAGAAAAACGTTTGAAAAAGTGACAGATACTTATCAACTATATTTCCAAAAAAGATATAATTCACAGATAATAAACTAAAACAAGCTATGGAGGACCATTAACAGCTATTTTAAACTAAAAAACCTTTGAAAAAGTAACAGAATGGGTATCCACTACCTTTAACAAGAAAATATTATAATAGAAATATAAACAAAATGTAGCTGTAGAGATTAAAGATCAGCCCCACCAAATCGAAAATCGTGGGGAAGAAAGCGGGAAACTACTCCAATATATTTCCGGATAAGTAGTAGAAGTTCAAAGTTCATCGTCTTCCTAAAATGCAACATAAAATTGAATACTGCTGCCATATCTAGTCGGGTGCTCCTGCCTTCCACCTTAGGGTCCTTGATAAAATCCAACAGAGAATCTGTAATGTGATCGATCCTGACTTGGCATCCGCACGTTCATTGAATACTGCTGCCATATCTGGTCGGGAGCTCCTGCCATCCACCTAGTGGTCCTTGATAAAACAAAGCGGAGAATCTGTAATATGATCGATCCTGACTTGGCATCCGCTCGTTCATTGAATACTGCTGCCATATCTGGTCGGGTGCTCCTGCCATCCACCTCAGGGGCCTTGATAAAATCCAACGGAGAATCTGTAATGTGATCGATCCCGACTTGGCATCCGCTCGTTCAATGAATACTGCTGCCATATCAGGTCGGGTGCTCCTGCTTCAACCTCAGGAGCCTTGATAAAATCAAGCAGAGAATCTGTAATGTGATCGATCCCGACTTGGCATCCGCTCGGTCATTGAATAATGCTGCCATATCTGGTCGGGTCCTTCTGCCTTCCACCTTAGGGTCCTTGATAAAATCAAGCAGAGAATCTGTAATGTGATCGATCCCGACTTGGCATTCGCTCGTTCATTGAATACTGCTGCCATATCTTGTCGGGTGCTCCTGCCATCCACCTAGTGGTCCTTGATAAAATCCAACGGAGGATTTGTAATGTGATGGATCCCGACTTGGCAGCTCAGGTACAGTTACTTTCTCACCGGCGCATTGCGGTTTTCCTGCATCCTTTCTATAAATAATTTCACTGCTTCTTCTCCGATGAACTTAGCTCTCTGGTGACCCCTATGTATAAATTTATTCAGCCACAAGATTAGAAACTAGGTCATACGTGTTTACGGTGAAACCAATAAAATGTAAACTCATATTATTCTCCATCAGCTTCTTTTCTCTCACCTACAGCCAGTGGAGTTCCCTTCCGTTTCCTTACTTCCCCGACAGATACAATCTCCAAGAATTTAAATGAGAAGTCAATAGTCATTTCCTATCTCATCAAATTGCGTCCTCTCTCTCATGCTCCTTTCTCCCTCCACTCTACTTTCATCAGTATTCTCATCCTTCTCTTACCCAGTTCCTGACACACCCTATCACCCGTCCCTCTTTCTCATAACTTTCCTCCTATATAACCCCCTGTGCAGCAGTGGCAGTAAACTGCCGTGCTTTGGGCGATATGAGTATTAAAACAATAACAAAAACAAAATAACAATATTGTGGCAAACTTTTTCTCAGTCTTAGAGAAACTGAAAGCACCTATTTCAGTAATTTGTGATTATTTCTTTGGAGAGAGTAGTAAGTTCAGGGAGCCGAGTTCGAATTCCAGTAGAATTACTCGCATTTACTTATGCACAAATACCCTTGGGAAAGGTATTAATCCGTCCCTTCCCACCAGTTATGGGTTAAAAACAAAACAGATTGGGTTCTTAAGCCTTGGCTGGCAACCAGTCTACCGCAGAAAGCAATGGAAATCTACTGCGGTATAATCTTCTGCTCATTCAGTGATGTCATTTTCGAGATATGATGGCCCAAACATTTATCACGTATGACTCTAAACTGACTAAGTTCAGTCATCACTGGATGTTCACTGAACTTGTGCTACATCCGAGTTAAACTTAGTAAATTCCTATACTCTTTGTACCACACCTAAGCTATCTTTTGTATGCAGCGATCTGATTCTAACAGACGTAGAAAACAGATGGGGCGCTCTCCACCTGTGTCCACAATAATGGACTATTCCAAGCACTACATAAAGTAGTTGTGGGAAGACGTCGGCATTAAGCCGTGTAACAAGTCAGTCGAGTACTTCCGGTAGTGGACCGGAAGTGTGCTATTTATCAGACTCTTACATCTCACGACAAGACGTGTTACTAAACATTTATTCCTGTATTCTACTAACGACCTCTTTTGTAAATACTACTCTTCCTGGTAATATACCAATTATTACAATTCCGTTGTTTGTATTTATTTGCTCAATAATTCTGTTACACGCAACATAATAAAAACTTATCAGAATTTTTTCTTATATATCATCAGAACAACATAGGACACTCGAACAAAACTAAGATTCTGACAGACAAAGTAAAACACAAATAAAACATCTTATACAAGCTCAGTATGCAAAAAGAAAAGCCTAACTTCTAACTTGGATTTCAAAACAGAGTAGATGTTCATCAATATAAAGATTAATCCTAGACGATACAAAATTAAATTTGATATTATAGAGAACTTAGTCCACTGAGCTTTATTGATCTGTTCTGTAAATAAGAACAGGAATTAGGAATTTAAAATATTTTACGATAATGGCTATCTCTATGAGGTGGTGCAGTATAGAAATAATGCAAAAGGGACAAAGATATGGACAGACTGAATAAATGGGTCCATAGATAGACAGATATGAACAGACTGAATCAGATGAATCTATAGAGATATATGAACAAACTGAATCAGCTAAATCTATAGATATGGACAAACTGAATCAGATAGATATCTATCTATCTGATTCAGTTTTTCCATATCTAGATAGATAGATAGATAGATAGATAGATAGATATACACTGGCTAAATCAGATAGTTCTATAAATCAAATAGATCTATAGATAGATAGATATGGACAGACTGAATCAGATCTATAGATTCATAGATATGGACAGACTGAATCAGATAGATAGATAGATAGATAGATAGATAGATAGATAGATAGATATTAAGTTATGATAGATAGATAGATATTAAGGTATGATAGATATTAAGTTATGATAGATAGATAGATAGATAGATAGATAGATAGATATGAAAAGACTGAATAAGATATATGATGTTAAATATAAATAACTTGTCAGTGTCTTTTGAGATCCACGCATGGACTGCAGGCATTCAATTGCATCCACATTAACATGAGAATATCAAGACTTGTTAAGTTTATATCACATATTTTCTTTCTCCAATGCAGCTCAGTTCCCGATTTTTTTAGGTATTGACTTTCGAGTATTTTTTGTTATTCATGTTTTTCAAAGATGACATGCATTATTGCATTTTCTCAAAAGTCACACTTCCTTATTGATTAATCGCTCTGTCCATGGCATTCTGAGTATGCTCTTATAGAACTACTTTTGTTATGCTTCTAATTTTCTCTTCACGAAAATGTTTAGCATTACATGACATATAAAGCTTGGATTTCAAATAGAATTCCAGCATAATTAATTTCTTTTCACGATTTTTTCTGTTTCTTAGTAATCTGCATAGATTTTAGAAAGCGTCTCTCACTAACTCAGTACTCATCTTGGGTATGCCTATAAATTACATCGGGCAGCAGGATTTTGAGGAGCGAGAAATCGCTTCAACTGCTGGTGTTCCCAGGTCTACCTTGACTCAGAGTAGTAGACCCCAAAATGCTTTTAGGTCAACAAATCGAGACGATTTACAATTGACGCTATAGCTTTTCTAACTGTAATTAAAATATTCCTCCAGTACGCCCCCCAACTCGAGACCGTATCAGTTAAGATGGATCAAAACTATATAAATTGTTAAAAAGTAATGAAGATATATATTTCCCGTTAAAATGAATTAGTCATACTCTTAAATAGATTCCTTGTCTCGAATTCGTACTCACCCCTAATTTTATATGTAACGAGTATATTCGTGCAATCGCAAAAGGTGCTGGGAAGAATGGTTTGGCTTGTGTCGCCCCAGAAAATAACCAACTTCTCAGCCAAGCCATATCTTTACAAGTCATATCAGATCGAGAATCTAGTTTTGATACAATATCTGGACTAGTATTGCCCAATCCCAATTATCCAACCTCGGCAGTGTTCAAAAGCCCTTACGATGGTTTGTCAGTGAAGTATTAGTATCCACCCTGCAACCCTGATTCCACACGCAAAACAATGCTAGCCTCTCACTACTTTATTCATTTTGAGGAGCGTGAAATCACTTCAACTGCTGTTGTTCCCAGGTCTACCTTGACTCAGAGTGGTAGCCCCTGGTAACATCCTAACTATGAGCCTAACACCCAACCTTGTGTCAAAACTATAGCAATGAATAGAAATATATTTTTATAGTAAAATATCAGCAATATATTTTCTTTAAATTTATTTTTTACCAGCAATGAACATTTTAAGAAAAAAATTCAATCAATAAGGATATGCGTTGTGGTGCAGTGGATATCGGCTCGGAACGAGAAATCGGTGAGCCGAGTTCGAATTCTACTTAAATTCTTTGCATTTACTTACGCGCAACTACTCTTGAGACAGGTATTAATCCGTCTTTTCTCTCTCCATCTTAGGGTTAAATTACAGTACCATTTAGTTATATAGTCTTTATTGGCAACCAGTCTACGGGAGAAAGTAATGGCAACCTACTGAGGAAAAATCTTCTGCTAAGTCATGTTTGTCTCTTAACAGGTATGATCGCCCAAACGTGTATAAGGCAGGGCAAAATTAAAATTCCGACATTAAAAGACCCATAAAAAGTTAATATGCCGTAAAGAAAACAATAGTAAAAAAGCATTACGTATTGTAGGTGCCAAAATCAAGAAAGTGTAAAAAATTAAATGTATGGGATGAGTTTTAACAAAAGTCAGGAAAATGTGACATTGAAAGCATAATAGCGAATGAGGCCATCTAACAACTAAGTGTAATGTTAAAAGAAAAATGGGGAAATATCATAAGGAAAAAATCGACCAAACAGTTATTATACAATATCAGATCTATACTGCTTCAGATGTTAAAGAATCTTCTCATAGATGAAGAAGAGACTCGAACTAACAGTTAAGTAACTCTAGAGAAGGATGCATAGACTGTAATGGACGGATATTGTGAGTGATGGGGATATTTGAAGTGAAATAAAAACAAAAACTTACTGTTGTGGATCTTCGTCGTCGATTTGTTGTGCCAATTCTTAACGGTAATCATCCTCGCCAGTTTGTTGTGGAACTGTTGTGGCTAAACCTGGCCGCGAAGTTGTAATTACCGATTTGAGACGGAAGTAAGACGAAAACAAGAAGGTAGGTTCAAAAGAGTGTGTTATTATAACAAGTACGTGTGCGTTGTGGTGCATTGGATATCGGCTCGGAACGAGAAATCGGGGAGCCGAGTTCGAATTCCAGCTGAATTCATTGCATTCACTTACGCGCAAATACCCTTGGAAAATGTATTAATCCGTCTCTTCCTTCCAGTTATGGGTTAAATAACAGGACAGATTGGGTTCTGTAGCCTTTGTTGGCAACCAGTCTACCGCAGAAAGCAATGGCAACCTACTGCGGGATAATCTTCTGCCCAGTCAGTCATGTCTCTTTCGAGTTATTATTGCCCAAGCGTGTATCACGTATGACACTTAACTGACTCACTGAATATAATAGTTGAAAACTTCATTAAAGTTTCTACTGGGCATAAAGCGGGGGATCAGTTTTCTATTGTTATAAAGTGATAAACTGATCCCCCACTAATTACTACTTAATAATATAATACATCTTTCCCCTCTAGCTATAAGTCAAATATTAGGACAGATTGGGTTCTATAGCCTTTGTTGGCAACCTGTCTACCGCAGAAAGCAATGGCAACCTACTGCGGGATAATCTTCTGCCCAGTCAGTCATGTCTCTTTCGAGATATGATCGCCCAAGCGTGTATCACGTATGGCACATAACTGACTGACATATGTAAAAGGCTTACGACCATATCACGTTGAATAACACCAATTCTCTGTCGACCACCAAAATTAAGCAACGGTGAACCTGGTCAGTACTTAGATGGTGACCGCTTTGGGAATACCAGGTACTGTGAGCGTTTAATGACGGATGTGCATTGTGGTGCAGTGGATATCGGCTCGGCAAGAGAAATCGGTGAGCCGAGTTCGAATTCCAGTTGAATACGCTGCATTCACTTAAGCACTGGTACCCTTGGGAAAGGTATTAATCTGTCCTTTCCCTCCAGTTATGGGTTAAATCACAGGGTAGGACTTGAGGACACTGCCCTTAAAAACAAATCCTAATGAATCTTGGTACTCGAAAAAAAAAAGTATTACTAGACACAAAAAAAATTATAAAAACAACAATAAATTGTTGAAAGAAAAAAGGTATTACCAGCAAAACATAAATATAATTTAGTTGGCAATAAATGACCCGCCGAGGTGTTGATATGCCATGAAACAAAAACAATTAACAATAACGTAAGTGTTCGTAATTCCGAACGGTAAGTTACGTTACTTATTGCCTGAAACGTAGTTGACTTTAAATGCTTACTAACTGTCGTCTTTAACTACCCCGGAAGTCACGATGGTAATTATAGCAAGAGGAACAGTTCATTCCTCGAAGTGGGGCACCATAACACTTACAGTCAGAATGAGACACACAAAGAGGAAGGGGGCATGGAAATTTTGATGTTCACAATAGCGAGGGAAAGAGCGAGTGATCTAGCTGAGAGACTTGCAGGAATGTATGGCAGAATAGAAAATAGGGGTTTTCTAAACACAGCTTACATGTGGCACTAGGCCGAAAGTATAAGAACAACCAGTGATGATAGAAGGCACTACTCAATTGTAATGATACAAGAGAGAC
>JBBBDQ010000220.1:385000-602500 GCA_037127315.1 Ascarosepion bandense
AGTGTGATGATTGCCTGTTGTTTATGATTACCCTATCATCTATGTTTAGATTCTTAAAAAAAATTTTATAATCATATCGCCCCAAGCAAGGCATTTTACTGCCACTGTTGTACACGAGGTTACATAGGAGGAAAGTTATGAGAAAGAGTGACAGGTTATAGGGGGTGTCAAGAAGTGATTAAGAAAAGAGAAAACTACTGATGAGAGGGAATTGGATGGAGAAAGGAGCATGAGAGTGAGAGAGAGAGGGAGAGGATGCAAGTTAGTGAGATAGGAGATGACTATTGGCTTTACATTTAAATTCTTGGAGATTTTAGCTGTCGGGGAAGCAAGTAAACGGAAGGGAACTCCACAGGCGGGAAATGCGAGAAAAGAAGCTGATGGAGTAGAATTTGCGTTAACAGTTTGTTGGCTTTACAGTAAAATGGTGGGACCTAGTTGCTAATCTTTTCGCTTGAGTAAATTTATATATAGGAGGCACCAGTGTGCTAATTTCATCGGAGCAGAAGCCGTGAAAGTATTTGTAGAAGAGGTACAGGGATGCCACATTGCGCCGGTGAGAAAGTGACTGTATTTGGGCTGCTTAGTCAGGATCTATCATATTACAGATTCTCCGTTGGATTTTGTCAAGGACACTTTGGTGGATAGCAGGAACACCCGACCAGGTATGGCAGCAGTATTCAATGCACGGGTGAATGGTAGATTTATACAAAATCAGGATTGTTTCAGGCGGAAAAAAAAAAACTTCCTGTTCCTACACAAAGAACCGACAGCGGAATTAGCTATGGTTCTTTATAGTGATTCCACTTGAGGTCTTTTGTCAGAGTTAAGTTAGTTCCTTAGTTATTTTCTTGTCTTCTCTATGTTGGTTTCTCAGTTATTAGACGCATTTTTATGATTTGTTGTCGATTTCACGAAGAATGGATTTGCGGTATGTCTCCCCGTTAATGCCGGCTTGTCTTGTCTAATTTGATAATCATTTTGTCAGATTGGTCGAACTTATTTATGTCTATCGGCATCGATTTTTGCAGCTCGTTGCTTGTATAACGGAATTTTATTTTGTTAATAAGAGTAAATAAGTCGTTCTCAAATTTCGATAACTACTCGTCAGGTATGTGCATTTTGGTGCAGTGGATATCGACACGGAACGAGAAATCGGGGAGCCAAGTTCGAATTCCAGTTGAATTCCTTGCATTGACTTACGCATAAATACCCTTGCGAAAGATATTAATCCGTCTCTTCCCACCAGTTATGGGTTACATAATAAGACAGATTGGGTTCTATAGCCTTGGCTGGCAAGCAGTCTACCGCAGAAAGCAATTGCTACCTACTACGGGATAATCTTCTGCCCAGTCAGTCATGTCTCTTTCGAGACCTGATCTCCCAAAGCGTGTATCACTTATGGCACTTAATTGACTGAATCGTAAGTTCGTCGGGTTTTTAGAGATTCAAACCCATAAAAATCTGTGTTATCTAGGATTAAGTGGATTCTTGTTATCTCATCCTGTTTAGTACACTTTCACTTAGTGTAATAGTTTTTGCCCGGGCCAATATATATGTTTGATGGAGTATTTTAAATTAATAGGTTCCATATTCCGGCGACAAGTAGGAAACGACCTATAAAATAGTATTAAATCTAAGAAAACTGATCAAAAGTTAGGAGCGGAATATAGTGACATGAATTAATGACTATGCATATGAGAATGCAAATATTTATAGTATTATTATTCAGGTGTGAATAAAACAGTGCCCAATGTATGAATAGAGCTGTACTATATATACATAATAATAAATATATATATTAGCCTAGGTTTATGGTACGATTCGGAGTTTCAGGTGTATATATTTTACAATGACAGTTTAATTGATTTTAATTTTAGTTTACTCGATGTTCATGGGAATTGAATCTTAAAATGGTAAGTTACTGATTTTTTAATAACAAAATTAAAAATTTAAATATTCGAAGGTTACATGTAGATAAAAATTTTGGAATATAAGATTTAAATTTAAAATATAAACGAGAATATATTAAAAATAATCAAATTCAGGGAGAAGAAATCAAACAGGCGTAAATCATAAAATGAAAAATATTAAATATTCACGTATTACATGTAGATAAAAAATAAGTAAATTACTTCATAGTTGTGCATACATTTTGTACCTCCAAACACACACACACACACACACACACACACACACACACACACACACACACACACACACACACATAAATATATATATATATATAAATACCGTAATGGGTGGCTTTTTTTTAAGACGCCCTTAAGATTCTTACCTGAAGTTAAAGAATACTTTCGATTGCTTGTGTTGTCATGTTGTCATGTTTTCCTGATTTACAGTTTGACACTATGGTGGGTATCCTATCTATTCTTTTTCTAGTTGTAGTAGGATTCCATTTTACTGAAGGGTAGTTGTATACCGTTGCAGGTTAACGGAATTTGGCCTTGTGGTAGATAGCCCACTATAAGTCATAAAATTATTATAAAATAAGAAAGGCAAATTGAGTTGAAAATAACATTTATATATACATATTTCAATTAATGTTTTACAATTAAAACAATACTTGAAATTAAGGTCCAGCGGAGGTTAGAATGTTCATGACAAATAATGAGCTGAAAGAGATAAAAGGTTTAGGAATGTGGGAAGCGGAGGTATGTGAAGATTGTCTTTGAAGTAGTCGCTTCTGGGGTCAGTAAGTACTTTTCAAACAGTGGAGAAGGAAAGAGGCAAGCAAACTAGCCGCTCGACTTAAGTCAAGTGGAGATACTGGTTCTCTCGCCTGTCTGTCTATCTTCTTGGGTCTTGTCTGTATCCGCTTTTTATATGCGCTTTTTGGATCAAAACAGCTCATTTTTGGATTTCATACTTGTATTTGATTCTGGGCTTCCCATTGGCTGGTAAATAAAATGGAAATTTGATATTTGGTTAATTTTTATTTTTCAATCGGAACATCTGCGCGAACTCAGATGCGCATGACGAGTTTTGTTCATTTGCTTTTTGGTCGGTATAGAGCAAACATCCGGTTCATGGCTTTTGCTCGGTCGGTATCACCACAACATAATTCTTAACCATATCTTTTATGAGAAATATTTTTGACCTTTTAATTTAATTTAATTTAATTTTTTTCGGTAGAAGTCGGTAAGTTGACCTATCATCCGATTCACACCTTTTCCCATTCTTTGAAGCGGAGTAGTGGTTTATAATTTGTTTCTTTTTTTAAGATTGGGATTTCAGATCATTTTGCTCTCTTCTCATTCTTTTACACTGCAAGTAACGTATTCATCTTAATAGCATTATTACCTTACATGGAAAAAACTGAGCCAAAAAAAAATTCATATGTTTTTTCATATATAGGCAGTTGTATTCTGGTTGATAGATACTTTTTATATATCGCACAGTGATATATTTAATGTAATCGTGTTGGTCTATATTTAACTTAAATTACCGGCTTTTGCTTTCCTGACGGCTACAACCTGCAGAAATTTAAATGCAAAGTCAATACTCATTTACTAACCACTGGACTCTAGCTCTCACCCCACCCCCGTATAACCTTCCCTTTCTGTCCACCTATATACCTGTCATCGCACCTGCTTTCTCAGCTTTCTATTGCTCCTTTCTAACTAGTTTGTATTCCTCACTCTTTTCTAATTAATCTTTTTACATTTATGTAGCCCCCTGCACATCAGTGGTATTTCTGCCTTGCACGGGGTGAAATGATTAAAAAAAAATCAAACCTAAAGAGATTTTTTTTTTCTGGACGTGTTGCTTTAATCATTCAATCATTGTCTTTGGAAATGTTCGGACTAATTTCCTAGACTTTGAATTTTTTTTCTTTTTATTTTATTCACTTTTCCGACTTTTAACCTCGGGCGTTTACATTCGGTGATTAAAGTATCACGTGTTAGCTTTTACGCTAAAGAATTTTAGATGATGATTTATTCGAATTTCAACAGCGAAACTAAAATAGATTGATGAAAACAGATTAACTGATTGTGAGCCATTTCCAAAATGCTTTTAGGTCGACAAATCGAGTCGATTTACAATTGACGCTATAGCTTTTCTAACTGTAATTAAAATATTACTCCAGTACGCCCCCAACTCGAGACCGTATCAGTTAAGATGGATCAAAACTATATAAATCGTTAAAAAGCAATGAAGATATATATTTCCCGTTAAAATGAATTAGTCATACTCTTAAATAGATTCCTTGTCTCGAATTCGTGCTGGGTGTAAAACTCACCCCTAATTTTATATGTAACGAGTATATTCGTGCAATCGCAAAAGGTGCTGGGAAGAATGGTTTGGCTTGTGTCGCCCCAGAAAATAACCAACTTCTCAGCAAAGCCATATCTTTACAAGAGTCGTATCAGATCGAGAATCTAGTTTTCCAGGTGTTTAAATGTAGGGTCAATAGACACCTCCTATCACACTAACTCCCAATTATTCTCAGAACACTATCATCTACCCAACCCTCATTCTCGGTATCCTTACCCGCCTATCACCCACCCTCTGACATTTCCTATATTTAATCATCCTTTCTCCACTCTATGTAGCCCCCTGCGCAGTAATGGCAGTGACATGCCTTGCTCGGGGTGAAACGCTTATAAAAAAAAAATATCTGGACTAGTATTGCCCAATCCCAATTATCCAACCTCGGCAGGGTTCAAAAGCCCTTACGATGGTTTGTCAGTGAAGTATTAGTATCCACCCTGCAACCCTGATTCCACACGCGAAACAATACTAGCCTCTCACTACTCTATTGCTATTAATAAGGCAGATGTTCGGACGATTTACATTAATTAGTTTAACCAAATCAGACCTTGAGAGCTAGACCTTCCCTTCGAGTTCATTTGAGAGGGAATAAGTTCAATTCGACCCTCTTCTTTCCTAGAATTGTTGCTTTGTGGAAAAGACTCTTTTTCTTGACAACGATAATCTTGGCTTCACCTCCAGGATCATCCGATATCTATCATACAAGTGCTTATATGTATTTTCTTATTCTCTCTCCCCAGTCACTTGAGCAAAATGTTATAGCAACCAGCGATCCTGAGTAACTAATGAAACTTGTATTGAAGAACCCACAGTAGAATAAATAATGAAAAAGTCTCAACTTCATAGAGGTCGCACATAAAAAAGAAAAGAAAAACAGAGTAATCCAAACCCTGAGGCAAAGTTTTCAAAGCCATTATCAACGCCGAGGTGATTCAGCATCTCACGGCTCACAGGCTTCTCTCGGACAAACAGTACGGTTTTCGCTTCACCAGGTCTACTGCTGAACTGCTGATATGCTAACGACCATTACCGAGTACATATACCAGGCTCTTGACAAGAATAGCGAAGCCCGAACCGTTGTCTTGGATATCTCCAACGCGTTCGACAGAGTCTGGCATGCTGGCCTTTTATGCAAACTGCGGATCTACGGTATAACTGGACATTTGTTTGACCTCATCCAGTCATTCCTCTCCAACCGCACATTGAAGGTAGTATTAAATGGACATGCCTCCCAAAACTACCATACGAACGCGGGCGTCCCTCAAGGCTCTATCCTATGTCCCACGCTCTGATCTACATTAAAGATCTCCACGATGCCATTAGATCCCAAGTAGGCATGTACGCCGATGACACCACAATTTACTCACACCTCGATCAAAAACCCGGTGTGGGCGACAAAGCGAACCTCGCTGCCGAGCTTGAAAAGGACCTCCAATCCATAGCGGATTGGGGTAGGAAATGGCTTGTAAATTTCAATACTTCTAAAACGAAGCTGCTATCAACTAACCACCATAGACAATCGCATCTACCTCCCATTAGCATGGTACTGGCTTGCCTCCCAGAGAGTAAGACACTACGCCTCCTTGGCCTTACATTCTCGGTGGACCTCAAATGGAATAATTATATCGAATCTATTGCCAAATCCGTCGCTATGAAAGTCGGTTCTCTGTGCAGGGCCGGAAGTTTTTCCCGTCTGAATATATCCTGCGCATATATAAATCTACCATCCGCCCGTGTATTGAATACTGCTGCCACATTTGGACTGGTGCCCCTGCTACTCTCCTAGGGCTTCTTGACAAAATACAACGGAGAATCTGTAACATGATCGATACTGACTTAGCAGACCGTCTGCAACCTCTCTCTCACCGGCGTGACGTGGATTCGCTGTGCCTCTTCTATAAATGCTTTCACGACTTCTGCTCCGATGAACTTAGATCATTGGTGCCGCTTAGGTACGAATTTACACGAGATACTAGATTAGAAACTAGGTCCCACCCTTTTACAGTAAAACAGAGCAGATGTAACCGTAGTTTCTACTCCAACAGCTTCTTTTCTCGCGCTTCCCGCCTGTGGAATTCCCTTCCACATGTCTGCTTTCCAGACAGCTACAATCTCCAGGAGTTTAAATGTAAGGTCAATAGACACCTCCTATCACATTAACTTGCATCTATTCTCCCAACACGATCACCATCTACCCAACCCTCATTCTCGGTATCCTTACACGTCTATCACCCTCCTTCTGACATTTCCTATATCTATCCATCCTTGCTCACCACTTTCCCCTCTGTGTAATCCCCTGCACAATAGTGGCGGTGAAATGCCTTGCTCGGGGTGAAACGATGATAAAAAAAACTATTTAAAAAAATGTATTCCTCCTGTCACTCTCAGGGTTTGGATTACTCATATATATATATTTATATATGTATGTGTGTGTGTGTGTGTGTGTGTGTGTGTGTGTGTTCTTTGACAGGCCATAATAATAAAAAAGTGATTTAATAACCACATGCTGTCAAAGAAAAATATTACTTAAATTCTTTAACCCAGATCGATATAGATTCCTCTATATGATTGCTCCTTTCTTTCTCTCGTTCTTCCTTATTTCCCCATTTCTTTCTTTCTTTCTTTCTTTCTTTCTTTCTTTCTTTCTTTCTTTCATTCATTCTTTCTTTCTTTCTTTCTTTCTTTCCCCCGCTATATTAATTTTAACAATTATGAATTAAACTCCATTAATTTTTGCTCCCTACATTGTTTAATTTTTAATTTTAATTCTAAATTTTACTGTTTTATTTCTTAATTTTTATCTTTATTTTAAGTTTTATTTAATCAATTTTATTTTTATTTTATTTTTTTATGTACTGTAATATATCAATATTTAATTTAAACAATTGTGACCGCTTTTTTGAACGTGACTGATCGTTATGAAGTACATCTTTATTCCGATGTAAATATTCAATGACTGTCTCCCTAGACCCATTAATTTTACAGTTGTTCTATATTTCTTCTTTTACGTTACCCTCTTTGATATCTAACTGCGCATTATATCTTATTTGTTCTTTCTCTATAACTAAATCCCTTATATATATATATATATATATATATATATATATATATATAGTTTTAAGCTGTACACTATTTATAGGAGAAAGTCCTCAATATCAGATATATAGCGTATGTAAATATAAAAGAGTGCACATTGAAGTCAACACTCAGGAGCGACAGACTGTTTCTTATTAAGCGCAATCATCAGGCCTGATGATTGCGCTTAGCATGAAATAGTCTGTCGCCCTTGAGTGTTGACTTCAATGTTCACTCTGTTATCTATCTATCTATCTATCTATCTCTCTCTCTCTCTCTATATATATATATATATATATATATATATATATATATATATATATATATATATATATATATATATATATATATATATATATATATATATATATATATATATATATATATACACATATATGATGTGGAGTAGTTTTCGCACTGAAAGTTATAATCGTGCTATGTCTGTTGCTAATCGACTTAATGCACCCAAACTTTTAGGAACTTTGTATTCTTCCACTGTAAGCTGACTCCTTAGTATTCGGCTATTTGCGGACTAATATAAACTGCCTTAGAAATTCTACTGAATTCCAATAGATCTCTAAAGAACTCTCTAGAACTTCTAAAAACTCCTATGAACTTCCCAAGATCTTCTCGAGTTAATTCCTGTTAACTCTTATTAATATTGGAGAAAGTGTCCATTATATGAGGAATAGGTGTGTTTCACCATGACAATATATATATATATATATATATATATATATATATATATTTATATATATATATATATATATAGCCTTTCTTAGATTTCGTTTTGTCTTTTACAGTATAAAATCCAGCGTGGATTTATCTTAGATGCTTCAAAATTATAGCCCACTGGCTTAGTTTTTCTTTTTTTTTTTTTTTTGCTAAGAATTTTAAGCAACATAAGTAAACTAAAACAGGTTAGTTTCACAAAGTAGTAGTCTATTCAAAACGAAGAGAACAAAAAGACTCACCCTATATATAGCGAACACAACGTCCCAGGCTTTCTACAAAATCGATATATCACGTTATGTACCATCTCAGATATCTGGAACTGTACGCCTCGAACCATGTTTATGTCAATGTATATTTCACAGTAGAATCTGACGTAGGGATCTAGGTGTCTGTGGGCAGTTTGACTGCAGCTATGATTCTCGCAGTTCGTTATAAACGTCTCACTTTATTAATGAGTATTATTTTAATATATATTGTAAACTCGTTATTATTGTGATGCGGCCCAATTAACGCAAGGCCATGATTATTGGTTGCCTCTATAGAAAACTTTTATCCAACCTTAGTGTAATGCGAATATAATTCTAATCAAGAATATCTAATCTACCTGACCATGTCTATTAATTTCAATCTGATCACGTCATTACGAGGCCTGATTGCATCTATCTAGATAATTCTGATAAAATTTAGATGTATCAATCTGATCTCAAATTGATTACCTCAGTCTGATTTTTATCACTTCGATTTGAGTTTGATCATGTCAATTTATACAATATAAACTGATGAAGTTTGTATGAATCTGATCCATAATTTTGCATAATTTTGATCACAGGTCAGTTTGATCACCTCAACTGGAGTTTATTTTGTTGATTAGTAAGGCCTGTCTCCTTATTCCAGAGCATATCTCAATCTCATCATCTCGATCTATCTGAACAAGTCTCTCTAAATCTGTGCAATCGCATTTATCTCATCTTTATCATAATTGTATATCTGATCAATATTTAAATCAGTCTAATCGCATTTATCTCAGTCTAATTACATCATTTTGAGTCATATCACATCTATGGGGATAATTTTGACCAGGTCTTCTTTCATCATTCTGATCACGTCTGTCTCTGTGGTGGGTAAATTGCGGGTCACAGGCCACATGCAGGCTGCCTGGAAATCTCATAGGGTCCTCGAAGCAGACCAAACAATATTATCTACATGTCCACTACAAAAATTGGTTACACAAAATAGAAATCTATCTAGAGAAAAAATACAAGAAAACGCCTTTTCGACAAAATCGACATACTGTGTTACACGCAACCACGTGTAGCTGGATCACTAAACCCCAACATAAACCTAGGTTAATGATCAATCAGCGGCACAGCTTAAACTGTCGTAGGGGTCGTGATTTATCTGTGTACTCTAAGTGCATTTAACCTGTGAAATAGTAAAAAGCTATGCATAGCGCACGAGAATTATTAAGATATTCTAATTATTTAAATCATTTTAATTTGAAAAGATTCATTAAAATTGATAAATATATTAAATGTTAAACTGATTCCACATGCTTTTGAACAATCTGTTCACAGCATGTGTCTAATAAGCAAATCAAAGTACTTATAGAATGTATAAGTACTTTGATTTATGTATAAGTGCTTTGAAAACATTTGTTATCTTTACTGCCATTGTGAAACTCGTGTTGTTAGTGTGATGCATTCCACGTTATAGAGAATGATGTGGCCCTCCTTATAACCGTTTTTCCAACTCTGTTCAATTTTTTTTTTTAATCATCTCACCCCAAGCAAAGCATTCCACTGCCACTATTGCGCATGGGGCTACATAGGGGAAGGTAAAGAGAAGGAGTGGATAGACATAGGGAATGTCAGGAGAAAGGTGACAGATGAGTAAGGATAGCGAGGATGAGGGTCGGGCAGATGGGAAGAGTGCTTGATAGAATGGGAGCAGGTTAGTGTGTTAGGAGGTGTGACCTTACATTTAAACTCCTGGAGATTGTAGCCGTCGGGGAAGCAATCGTTTGGAAGAGAATTCCACAGTCGGGAAGTGCGAGGAAAGAAACTGTTGGAGTAGAAGTTACGGCTGCATTTTATCGGTTTCACTGTAAAAGGGTGGGATCTAGTTGCTAATCTAGTATCTCGTGCAAATTCGTATTTAGGGGGCACCTAAATCTTATCATGTCTATATCAATCGGTTCATTCTGAGCAGAACAAATATTATTCTGTAAAGCTTTATTGACAACAATCTATCAAAAACAAAATGAACAAAGAGTAGATGGGAGGGAAAAGTTTTGGCAAAATCGACATGTTATGTACAGGAACAGTTATCTGGATCGCTACGTCGTCCTAAATGTACCTGCGTCAATGACAAATTATCGCCACAATGTAATCTAACGTAGGGTTCTAGATGGCTCTGTGTATTCCAAATGAATATAAACTCATGACATCATTTCTGCAATTAGTAAAAAACCTATAATTATCTCACGAGATTTGTAAAGAGATTTTTATTATTATAAAAGATTGTTCTCAGCTGAAAAAATCATTAATAGTAATAAATATATTAAATATTTGCGAATTACTCACGCATTTGTACAATCAATTCGCAGTGTGTTTAACAAGCAAATAAATGTACATATAGAATGTATATATTTGTAATTTCATGTAACTTGCGTTGTTTATGTGATGTAGTCCATTTTATAGAGGAACAACAATGATGCAGCTTTTAAAGTTTTGTCCAAATCTTACCTATCGCAATTGGATCAGGTCTATCTCAGTTTGATCAGGTCTATCTCAATTGGATCAGGTCTATCTTAATGCGATCAGGTCTATCTTAATTTGATCAGATGTATCTCAATTTGATCAGGTCTATCTAAGTTTTATCAGGTCTATCTCAATTGGATCAGGTCTATCTCAGTTGGATCAGGGCTAGCTCAATGCGATCAGATCTAGCTCAATGAAATCAGGTATGTATTAATAGGATTAGGTGCATCACAGTTTGATCATTTCTATCTCAACTGGATCAGGTCTATCTCATTTGGATCAGGTCTAGTTCAATGCGATCAGGTCTAGCTCAATGCGATCAGATCTAGCTCAATGCGATCAGGTATGTATTAATAGGATTAGGTCTATCACAGTTTTATCAGGTCTATCTCAATTGGATCAGGTCTATCTCAATTGGATCTGGTCAATCTCAACTGGATCAGGTCTAGCTCAATCCGATCAGATCTAGCCCCAATGAAATCAGGTATGTATTAATAGGATTAGGTCTATCACAGTTTGATCATTTCTATCTCAATTGGATCAGGTCTATCTCATTTAGATCAGGTCTAGCTCAATGCGATCAGGTCTAGCTCAATGCAATCAGGTATGTATTAATAGGATTAGGTGTATCACAGTTTGATCATTTCTATCTCAATTGGATCAGGTCTATCTCATTTGGATCAGGTCTAGCTCAATGCGATCAGGTCTAGCTTAATGCGATCAGGTATGTATTAGTAGGATTAGGTCTATCACAGTTTTATCAGGTCTATCTCAATTGGATCAGGTCTATCTCAATGCGATCAGGTTTATCTCAATGCGATCAGGTTTATCTCAATGCGATCAGGTTTATCACAATGGATCAGGTCTATGTCAATGCGATCAGGTCTATCACAATGCGATCAGGTCTATCTCAATTTGATCAGGTCTATCTCAAGTGGATCAGGTCAATCTCAATTTGATGAGGTCTATCTCAATTTGATGAGGTCTATCTCAATTAGATTAGCTCTATCTCAATGCGATCAGGTCTACCTCAATGCGATCACCTCTAAGTTTTATCATTCCATCTCTTGCATTCGGATCATTTCATTCTATTACCAATAGGGCCGTTGTTTCTACTCGTGATAAAACATGATAGTTCCTTTTGCAGAATGTTTTTAGTTGGCCTGTACAAACAGTCAGTTTTCTTGTATCATCAGCTTTTTTAAAAAAAAACAGCCCTTATCTGGTCTATCTAAGAGGTGAGGGATCTAAAACCCATTGGCCACACTCTGCTCGTCGGAAAATTTTATGCAGGCCGAAGGGCAAAATGAATATTATTCTGTAACTGACCATTAAAAAAGTTGATTCATCATAGTAGCAATCTATTAAAAAAAATAAACGAAGAGAAGAAAAACGGGAAAAGTTTTGGCAAAATCGACAAGTTATGTACACCCACAGGTACATGGATTGCTGGGTCCTAAAATATATCTATGTCAATGAAACATCATCAGCCCAATGGTAACAGACGTAGGGGTCTAGATACCTCTGTGTATTCCAAATGAATATAAACTCATGACATCATTTCTGCAATTAGTAAAAAACCTATAATTATCTCACGAGATTTGTAAAGAGATTTTTATTATTATAAAAGATTGTTCTCAGCTGAAAAAATCATTAATAGTAATAAATATATTAAATATTTGCGAATTACTCACGCATTTGTACAATCAGTTCACAGAGTGTTTAATAAGCAAATAAATGTACATATAGAATGTATATATTTGTAATTTCATGTAACTTGCGTTGTTTATGTGATGTAAAAAAATATATCTATGTCAATGAAACATCATCAGCCCAATGGTAACAGACGTAGGGGTCTAGATACCTCTGTGTATTCTAACTGAATATAAATTATGAAATTAGTAAAAACGCAATTAGTGAAAGTCTATACATACCTCATGAGATTAATTGTAAGTTTTTATTATTGCAAAAGATTTTCCTGAGCGGAAAGAATTTCATTAACAATAATAAATATATAAAGTTAATTATTAAACTAACATATATTAAACTAATTTCTCACTCATCTGTACAATCTGTTCATATCATGTGACGAATAAACAAATAAATGTATTATTAGCATGTATAAATTTGTTATTTATATTGTCCTTAAGACACAATTGAAATATATTAAACTATTAAAATCTATTATTTATTAACTCTATTGTTTATTAAATTATTATAAAATAATTACTTTCACTTATTAAATTCATCTATTATTCATTATTTATTGAAATGTCAATCTATTGAGTCTATTAAACTATTAAAACTATTAATACTTTTATTAAAGTAAAATATTTTTCTTAGTTGAAAAATCATTAATATTAATAAATGTATTAAATATTAAACTGATATCTAATGCATGTGTGTTATTTTTTCATAATATATTCCAAATAAGATAATAAATATGCCAAAACATGCATATATATGACTACTCTTTATATTGTTGCTATGAAACTAGTATTTCTATTAAAATTGCTGCCCCCTTCACATTATAATCAACAATGCCATGGTCCTCTACAGAAAAACGTTGCCAAGATCTGCATTATTCATTTATGCATCCTGCTTTCTCTATTAATGAGACTTTTTCTCATCAGTATTGAGAATATCTCACTATCAATGAGATATTTCTTTATGCTAATAAGCGACTTCAAATAAGCTATTGTGCATCGTGTTAACATTACATCGTAGCACTCTATTAGTAAATAGCTGAGATATGTCTGCTTCTACGAGGGTCATTCAATAAATAAGGTGGATTTTTTTTGGTATAAGGACTTCTACGACGGTCATTCAATAAATAAGGTGAATTTTTTGGTATAAGGACTACAACAAGGGTCATTCAATAAATAAGGTGGATTTTTTAGTATAAGGACTACAACAAGGGTCATTCAATAAATAAGGTGAATTTTACGGTATAAGAACTACAACAAGGGCCATTCAATAAATAAGGTGATTTTTTCGGCATAAGGACTTCTAATACAGATAGAGGCTTACTACT
The DNA here is from genome assembly GCA_037127315.1 of Ascarosepion bandense. Classification (NCBI taxonomy): domain Eukaryota; kingdom Metazoa; phylum Mollusca; class Cephalopoda; order Sepiida; family Sepiidae; genus Ascarosepion; species Ascarosepion bandense. Next base: position 398,897 of record JBBBDQ010000220.1, read on the forward strand.
TTTTTTTATTTTTCAACGTAATCTCCCAGTAGTGTCACACACTTTTCCCATCTGTGTACAAACTTCCGTATTCCCTCAGCGTAAAAATCTTTGGACTGATGTCTCAGCCAACCGCTCACAGCAATTTTGACGTCATCGTCACTTTCAAACTTCATGCCTTTCGTAACCGCTTTCAAGGGATCAAACAGTTGAAAGTTTGAAGGAGGAAAGGTATGAGCTCTAAGAGGGATGAGGGAGCAGTTCTCAGCCCAGCTCGTTGATAGTCATCATCGTTTGAGCTGCTGTGTGAAGCTTTGCGTTGTCTCGATGCGAGACGACTCCATGTGACTGATGACCCCTGCGTTTGTTCAACAGATAGGCTCAAAGTCCTTGCAATGTCATCCACTGTCACCGTTGTTTCAGACTGAATGAGGTCATTGACTGATTCGATCACCTCATTAGACCTCAGTTCTGTAGGCCTCCCAGACCTGTCTTTATCCTTAACACTGCTCCGTCCTTCTTTAAACAATTTAGCCCACTTGTAGACGTTTTATGACTGAAACCTGTGGCACCATAAACAGTTGACATTCTCCTATGAATTTCAATGTTTTTGCACTCTTCAGCAACCAAAAACTTGATAACTGTCCTCTGTTCAATACTGGAGCCTGCTTCTTGATCGGTCATCTTTGTTAATCTCGAAAACACTCAAAGTTTTTTTTTCAATCTGCAAAAAATTAGATCCCTTTGTAAAAGAAGAAAAGGAAAAAAATTTAAAAAGTAAGCTTCTATCTTATTACTTCTTATACCGAAATATTCACCTTATTTATTGAATGACCCTTGTACATTTGTTGTATAATATCTTGGTACGTGTGGAATAATGCAGGCGTGTCATTCATGATTGCCTTTGAAAATACAGGCGTTGGGCTGGTGAATTTGGTTTTGACGGCCCGAGTTAAAAAATAGGTGTGACTGAGTACAATGAACGTTGCAGGAGATAATAATTTATGTGCCGTCAGTCGTCATAGAGAGTCAGTTTATGTAGTTGACTTTAGCAGTTGCACACAGCAATCGAGTCGTCAACTCGTGCGTCTGCCTATCGCCAACTAAACTGCGACTCAACCCTATACGTCACTGAAGAGAAGGGAATAATAAGAAAAATGTTGTGCATTTTTATACGTCGGTGACGGCTTTTTTATCTGTTTTTAATCAGCAATGACGAGATCTTCAATTTAGGGTCCAGTCTATTCTTTCTCGAATCGATATACAACACATTTATTGATGTTTCTTTTGTCTAATGTTAGATTTACTTTGATAATTTTAGATTTACTTTCAAAATTATTTACTTCTTATAGATGACAATAGAATTTAATGTATGAAAAGAAATCTATATCAGGCTTCCTGAAAATTTAACCTTGTATCACTTCCAGACTTAGTGTGAAGGCCTTGGGTAAATACCGAGTCTTTTAAAATGTGACTAATATAACACCAAAATCTTTAAATGTTTTCATCTTATTAACCGTAACTTTACAGAAACATATACAGTACTGTGCAAAAGTATTAGGACAAGAACTATTTTAACTTTTATGAGGCATATTGACAGAAAATAATTTAATTAAAGTAATTTTTTATTAAAGCAGTTGGTATTTCTGCTACCTTTGGCATTGTGGGTTGCTTAGAAAATAAATTATTTAAAAAATTCAAAAATAAAGAGGACTTGCATGAACTACTCGAGGTCAGACAACTACCTATTATCAAAATAAAATTTAAAAAGAAAACTTTAAACTATGTTGAAACTATTTACAGCTCAATTCGAGAAGGGATAATAAGAAAAATGTCAGTCATATCCAAGGATAATAGACTAATGAGTAGTTTCAAAATAACTTTCCGTTTACCGTTTACCTCTCTTAAATTTCATCAACTGGCTCTTTATAGAAGGGATCATTTTCTTCGCAACTCTCTGACATTAAGAGTTGAATTTTCAGTTTTAAACTCACCTGGAAATATTTAATTTTTATTTGTAAACAATTTTTTACAAATAAATGTAGTCGTTTTTCCAAATTATTCCCCACCTTTCCACTTTCATTATTGTGAGAATTTTTCTTCTTTGTCATATATTGTTGCCAAAGTATTTCTCCGACATGAGCTCTTTAGAATATTCCTCTGTGTATATTTCAATATATATATATATATATATATATATATATATATACAGTATTGTGCAAAGGTATTAGGATAAGATCTAATTTAACTTTTATGAGGCATATTGTCAGAAAATAAACAATTTAATTAAAGTAATGTTTGTCCTTCTATCATTGGCATTGTGGGTTGCTTAAAAAGTATTTGCCAAATTCAAAAATAAAGAGAATGAATTACTCCAGACAGCTCACTATTATCAAAATAAATTTAAAAAAGGAACTTTTAAACTATGTTGACATTATTTACAGTTCAATTCGAAATAGGGGAAAGAGAAAAAATCATCCAAGGGTAATAGGACAAGGAGTAATTTCAAAATAACTTGTTTAATAGAAAATAGCAAAAATTGAATATAAGTTCTTTTTAGTAATTTCTTTCACACCTAGTTTTAAATAATCAATGTTTATTAGCAATTTTCACCCTGTATTGGAAATTCAGTGAGGTGTTTAGGAAAATAACCCCTGTCTGAATACTTTTGCACACTACCGGTAGTGTGCAAAGTGTTAGGTCAGGGGTGGTTTTAAACTTTATTTTGATGCCTCGTAAAAGATAAAATAGTTCTTGTTTTAATACATTCGCACAGTACTGTATTTCAAATGATCTGTTAGTTGAACACTAACGCCGTTAATTTCTCTTGGCTTTAGATTTAGCTCCAAGCCAAGAATTGAATTTCTTATTTGATGATCATTTCTTTTGCCTTCTGAGTTTTCGGCTATCATTTTAGCCTTTATTAAGTAAGTGCTTTACTTTTTTTTCCTTCGACAGAATGTGTGGGTTATTCGTGCATATGCCTAAAGTTATAGTGCTTTGTTGTGCAGTGAATATCGACTCGTAACGACAAATCAGGGAGCCGAGTTTGGCATCTGGGTCCCACCCATTCACAGTCAGGTTAGCCAAATGCAGACGACAATTCTACTCCTGCAGCTTCTTCTCTCGCACTTCCCGCCTGTGGAACTCGCTCCCGTATTCTTGCTTTCCTGACGGCTACAACCTCCAGAAATTCAAATGCAAAGTCAATACTCATCTACTAACCACTGGACTCTAGCTCTCTCCCCAACCCTGTATAACCTTCCCTTTCTCTCCACCTATGTATCTGTCATCGCACCTGCTTTCTCAGCTTTCTATTGTTTCTTTCTAATTAGTTTGTACTCCTCACTCTTTTCTAATTAATCTTTTTACATTTATGTAGCCCCGTGCACATCAGTGGCGTTTCCACCTTGCTCGGGTTGAAATGATTAAAAAAAAAATTTCCTTGCAATCACTTTTGCACAAATACCCTTGGAAAGTGTATTAATCAGTCTCATCTCTCTTGTTATGGGATAAAAAGTAGGACAGATTGGGTTCTATAGCCTTGGATGGCAATCAGTCTACCGCAGAAAGCATTTTTAAAAGACTCGGTATTTACCCAAGGCCTTCACACTAAGTCGGGAAGTGATACAAGGTTAATCTTCTACCTAGTCAGTCAAGTCTCTTTCGAGACATGATCGCCCAAAGCGTACATCACTTATGCCATGTAACAGACTGGCTCATTTTCAGCGCATTTTGACCGTGTTCACAGTTTCTGTTATTGAATGTTGGTGTTTCTTTGTTTATCATTGTTGCTTCAATTTATAAATATTTTTTCATGTAGATGAGGCTTCTATACTTATATTACCTGCTAGTTGCTGATGCAGTTTGCTATGTTTTCGTGAGTCTTTAAATTAGTACTTAATTGCGCTATATATATATATAAATATACTTTAATCATCTCACCTCAAGCAAGGAATTCTACTGGCACTGTTGCGCAGGGGGTTACATCGGGGACAGTAATGAGAAAGAGAGTTCAGTTTTAGGAAATGTCAGGAGGAGGGTAATAAACGGGTGAGGATACCGAGGATGTGGGTAGAGTAGATGAAAAAAGTGTTTGTGAGAATGGATGCGAGTTAGTGTGATATAAGATGTCTATTGACCTTACATTTAAATTCCTGGAGATTGTAGCTGTCGGGCAAGCAAGTATATTGAAGGGAATTCCACAGGTGTGAAGCGTGAAAAGAACCTGTTAGAGTAGAAATTGCGGTTACACTTGATTGGTTTCACTGTAAAAGGGTGGGATCTAGTTGCTAATCTAGTAGCTCGTGTAAATTCATACCTAGGGGGTACCAGTGACCTTAGTTCATCTGAGCAGAAGCCGTAAAAGTATTTATAGAAGAGGCACAAGGAAGCCACGTCACGCCGGTGAGAGAGCCACTGCAGCCGAGCTGCTGAGTTGGTATCGTTCACATTGCAGATTCCCCGTTGGATTTTGTCAAAAACCCCGAGGTGAATACCAGGAGTACCCTGCCAGATGTGGCAGCAGTATTCATTACAGGGGTGGATGGTGGATTTAGAGAGAGAGAGAGGTAGATTTAGAGAGAGAGAGAGAGAGAGAGAGAGAGAGAGAGTGTGTGTGTGTGTGTGTGGTGGGGAGAGATAGATATTGAGGAGAGATTTTTTCCCAGACATAGGGCATAATATTTTTCACATCCTATCATACTTCTATCAATTTCCATGTTCTAGTGTTTGTTTTAATAATTCAAATGCGTTTTGATCATTGTATTCCTGGTTTTAAAATATTGCCACGACTCTAAATTTAATTATTCGAAGATAAATTCATATTATCAGACAACATTTGGGTATTTTAAATGATCTTTATTTACGAATTGTTTTGGAGGGGTTCCTACAGTTTATATTTGGATATCACAGATCACTATTCAAATCAGCGTAAAATACTGAAATACTACATCAATATTTACAAGAATATAAGCGATTATGATATGTTTAGTATATTTTATATGCATTGTATACCGAAAATAATTCTCTGACGCAAAATATATGTGTATAATCAAATATATTGCCTGAAACATGTAGCTTTTTTTTTTACATCCTATTAAGTGTGGGCTTCTATCCCAAAGTCAACCACCATCAGCCGACTGTCCGCAAACTCAATCAGATCCAATTTTTCTCTAATTGAAATCTTTGCCGAGGGCGAATTTTCCGTCTGCTCTCAATTCTTTTCCCTTAATTAATCTCGGCACCAACCATTTTACGGCCTTCCACCTCGTGTGTTTTGCCGAGTAGAAAAAGAATGACATTCAACATTACAAAAGTTTTGTTAAATGAACATATTAGTCACTTCCAGAAAAATACTTAGTTTCATAGTTTTAAACTTAAAATTTGTTCACAAAGTTTTCTCAGAAAAGTATTTCCTCGGTATAGCTGTCCGTATACTGTTTCAGTGTGTCCGTTAATTGCACACACACACACACACACACACACACACACACACACACACACACACATATATATATATATATATATATATATATATATATGCAGGTTTCATTGAACATGTTCTATGTTTACTGTGTGTTAATATTTACTCTTTGATAATGGCTTATGTGAGCCGAAAGCTTAGACCCGATAAAAAAAATCAACAATTACTGTGATTTTTTGTTGTCTTTCAACGATATCACCATCAAGTATATCAGACGGTATGAACGGATCCTACACAAAATTAATAGACAGAATTTGTCTATATTATTCAATAAAACCTGCATTAATGAAAAAATGCTGCCAAAATACACATAATATATATATACACTACCGGCCATAATTTTTGGGCTACCCCATTTATTTCACTAATGGTCAAAACAGAGGCTGATGTTCAAAATAATCTCGTAGTTAACTAGGGAAAAGATGTTTTGTCAATTTCACACCTCCAAAACTAAACTTCTCTCCATTAATCAAATAAGAAATTCTTCTCTGCATTCCACCAGCATGTTTGATGCTAACTTCCAGGAAAGTGCCTCGTTTCAACTTCTTAGGCTAATTTTCTCAACTGAAAGCCCTATATTGAATGCATCGCTAGATCAGCTGCTAAAACAGTTCACTAATGTTTTTCTCTCTGGTGTCTATCTAACATATATATAAGTCTACCATTCGGCTACGCTAAATGGTTGTACCGTCAGCGTAGATAGCAATTTGATAGCTGATCTCATCAGGAAGGTCGATTATGAAAAACAACCTAGGATCAAGGATTGGACACCTGGAGGGCATCCATGTTAGTAAGAAAGGATCTAGACGCGTGGCCGTTCAGAATAACTTTCATGTCACGATTTGATCGAGAACACTGGAACTCGATCAGTTCCAAAAATGTGTCCGAAGACACCGTAGTTAAGACCTGAATGCGTGACCCTGTCAAAGGCGTTCGAGATATCCAGGGCTACAGACCCGGCTTCACCGTTTTAATCTAAAGCATGGTAGTCTTTAATCAGTTAACGTCATTCCATCAGCAGTTGATCTGGAGAAACGAAATATGTATTGCTTGGGATGAGAGATGATGACCCGATTCAGCATTCATTAGTCCTTCTAGAAGTTTCCCAAAAATCGAAGGTTAATAGACCGGTAGTTTGAAGAGCCTGACGACAACATTTTTTTTAATTTGAAAATCAGGCAGAAAAGCAAGAGGTAGCGAGACATTTCATTTTACTGAAGACAAAGACGGATAGAGAAAATAATGAACGTTTCGATAAGTGAACAATTTTGTGGCAATAAGAAAAAGTCTTATAATGATTTTGAATTTGCAATCGATCTATTGATTCGCATAATGTAACTGCTATACAGAATCTAATAGATTGCTTATGGACATTTTATATTTTTAAATTTGCGCATGCATATCATTTATATATTTTTCCTACTGCACAAGAGACAGTTGGGTAAATCTTGTGAGAAATAGAGCAACATGGTGCAATTCACTCCGGCAGAATTTTCAAACAGGCATGCCTATCAACTGGGCATTCGCGTTGGAATCTCCAGTACAAGTATTTCAGATTGTTTGGGTGTCAAAAAAGGAAAGAGAATTCGGAAAGAGTTAAATGAGTCTAATGGGGACTACAAATCTAAGGCAGCTTGGAAAACACAGTTGTTCTGAATAGAAACAAATCCAGATTTGTTTTTGTTTTTTTTGTTGTTTCTTTTTTTAATCGTTTCACCCCAAGAAATTCGGTACCGCCAACGGTGCTGAGAGGGCTACAAAAGCGAGTAAAAGTTCAGGCAGGCGGAGAGTGAAGAGAAAGAACCCAGTCACAGGGTGTGTCAGAGAAAGGGCAAGAGAAGGATGCGAAAATAGAATTGAAGACAGTTGCAAAAGTAGAAAATAAGGAAAAGAACAAGACAGACGGAACAATGTAGAAAGTACTAGAGTCAAGTTGATAAGAGATGGGAATTGACATTGCATTTAAATTCCTGGATGTTGTTGCCGTCAGAAAAGCAAGTATACGAAATGGAGTTCAACAGGTGGGAAGTGTAGGAAAAGAAGCTGGTGGAGAAAAATTGTCGGCTGCATTTGGTTGATCTAACTGTAAAATGTGGGACCCTGTTGCAAGTTTGGTTGCAGGAATAAATTCTTGTGAATTGGGAACTAGTGAGCTAGGTTCGTCGGAGCAGAAGACATGAAAATATTTGTAAAAGAGACAGAGGGAACCACGTTCCGCCGATGAGAAAGTGGCTGGAGTCGAGCTGCCAGATAGGGACCAATTACATTACAGATTCTCCTTTGGAGCCTGTCGAGAACACTGAGATGAACAGCATAGGGCGACTGATATTGAGGGCCTCATCACGGGGGTATAAGTCACGTGACTTGAGGAGGTAGTGCAGTGCATAAGTTTAAGAGTGTGAGTACTAGTGAACTCTATGTCTGATTACAGTACTCCGCACCATGATACACAGGCAGGAGAACCTTCTCATGTCTGTTTAACATTTTTGCGTCCACGTCACATTTTATATCTGGCAACCTAACTCTCCAGACTAACCACCCTCTTGATTATCATGTTTCCAGCGCAGTTGAGCGTCAGATTAAAAAAAAAAACACCTTGCAATAACAAATATGAGCTGAAGGCAAAAAGTAGGGTAGCATTAAACATTGGGGGGGTTTAATTTCAGCTCCCTCCTTATATATATATATATATATATATATATATATAGTACTGTGCAAAAGTATTGGGAAAAATTTTGATAAATCTAATGTTACTTCGCAAGACACACTTTGGGAACAAATACAAGCTGCTTGGCAGGAGATACCATTAGATATATTGAAGAAGCTTGTGATGTTAATGTCCTGACAGAATGAAGGTTGTGATCAAAGCAAAAGGCTATTATACTAAATATTAAATTTATTTTGTAATAAGTGTTTTTCTTGTTAAATCATCTGTTAAGTAAATCAAATAAAATTACTTTAATTAAATTATTTTCTGTCAATATGTCTCATAAAAGATAAAATAGTTCTTGTCTTAATACATCAGCACAGTACTATATATATATATATATATATATATATATATATTTATATATATATATATATGAGTCATCTGCATACAGGCCTGTTTCGCTGTATCACAGCTCATGAATGCGGTTAGATTCAATGCCCGCCACACACCAGGACCAAAACTGGAGTGATCTATTAGCCCCCGGAGGTTCCCTCAGTATGCCATCAGCGGACGTTCGAGAAACGAAGATTTCAAAGCGTATAACATATTTACACCAGTTTAAATACTTCAGCTCAATCGACAGTACTCAATCTCGAAAGTGTGCATCACACACACGTATATATATATATATATATGCGTGTGTGTGTGTGTGTGTGTGTGTGTGTGTGTGTGTGTGTGTGTGTGTGTGTGTTTAAGAAGTAATGGTACAGCTTTGGTATTTGAATAAACAGATTTCAGTTTTGAAAAAACCGAAATCCGTATTATGCAACAGAGTTAGATATGTATATTTATAAAAGTGAATACATATATATATTTCAGAAAAGAGCCAACTGAAATCGACATTAGAAACTGAGATAGATAACTAGGCAACGATAGATAGATAGATAGATAGATAGATAGATAGATAGATAGATAGATAGATCTGACTAAAATGAGATGGGTAGATAGATAAATCTGACTAAAATGGGATAGATAGATAGATACGAACAGACTTAGATACATAAATAGATACACAGATCTGACTAAAATGAGATACAGAGATACGAAGAGACTTGTATACATATATACATACTTGATTCTGGCCGGGATCGAAGGTCGACCGATGTGGTGTCCGTCGGAGTCGCTACTCTCTAAGGCATAGGTGCAGGGAATCAGTGAACGGAAATTTTAACCTGTTGTATATAAGTAGTGTATATACACGTCAATCCCCGAAAGAACTCAATTCATTTCTGAAGAGTTATGCTTATATAGCAGAAGTGGAAACATTTTTAAATGTCCGTCTCAAGAGAGTTCAATCGTAATAAGAGCATAATATATTAGTTATCTACATACAAGCCTGTTTCGCTGTACCACAGCTCATCAGTGTCGCTAGATACATTCACTTGCTTCTGGCCGGGATCACATCTCGATCGATTTGGTGTCAGTCGGAATCCCTGCCCGCTAAGTCATAGGCGCATGGAATCAGAGAGGGGAATTTTTAACGCCTTTTATAAGCAGTGTATACAGACGCCAGTCACCGAAAGAACTCAATTCATTTCATCACAAGATGAACAGAATAAGTAAAAACAAAGGTGTCTTTATTCTAACATGTTTCACTTTAACAAGCTTCTTCAAAGACATTTTTGAAGACGAATGATTTAAACAAATTTTAGAAAAGTTTTTTAAAATTCCAAAGAGACAGTATGCTGAATGTGGTTTGATTTTATTGGTCAGATACGTGTCACGTGTAATAAATCAATGGATGAACAATTTTTAATCAACATACACTCTCTTTGGATTTTTAAAAATATTTGTTAAAGAATTTAAATCATTAGTCTTTAAAAATTTCTGAAGAAACTTGTTAAATACAAACATAGATTAAAAACACATTTTTCTACCTGTTATTTAATTATTTTATTCATATATCTTCACTAGAAACAAAGAAAAGAGTGTTGTATTGCTATGTGATGTCAGTTCTTCAATACGGCAGTGAATGCTGGACAATATCATCGGAAATGAGGACAGAACTTGAAGCAGCGGAAATGTGGTTCTACTGAAGGATGCTGCGGATATCGTGGAATGAGCAACGATGAGGTGTTGGAAAGAATGGCACAAAAAGGAAATTAATACTGAGCATCAGGAAGAGACGACTGAAGTTCCTGGGATATGCAATAAGAAAGGAGAACTTGGAGAACCTGAAACTGACTGGCCATATAGAAGGAAAAAGAGACAGCTGAAGGCAGCGGATAACACATTTGCAGGGCCTGATCAGGTGGATGACGGAACGGGGTTGCGAGGTGTAACAGGAGCAAACATACTAACAATCACAAGGGATAGAGAGACGTGGAGAACCAAGATCGCCTACGTCCTGAAGGGACAGGGCACATAGAAGAAGAAGAAGAAGATCCGGTGGCGATATATTCTAAAACTAAAGCAAAAAGTAAAAAAAAATATAGAAGACTATCGACACGAAAAATGAAATCTGTAACCGAATTCAAAATCAAGTCCATCTCTTGTTCCCAAAGCTAGGGGTTAAATATCAGAGTCAACTGCTAGATTTAATGACAACCAAGTAATGAGAAGAACACTCGGTTATTCAGTTCAATGCCATACGTGATACACACATTGGCGATCATGTCTCGGAAGATATATGACTGACTGGGCAGAAGATTATTCCGCAATAGGTTGGCGTTATATTCTACAGTAGACTGTTTGACATCCAAGGCTATAGAACCCAATCTGTTGTGTTATTTAACCCTTAACTGAAAGGAAGAGACGGATTAATACCTTTCCCAAGGTTATTTGTGCGTCAATGAATGCAGGGAATTCAACTGGATTTCGAACTCGGCTTCCCGATTTCTTGTTCCGAGCCGATATCCACTGCCCTATATTTTATAAAAGTCTAAGCGTCACATAAATTTTAAAAAATCTAACCTAATTAAAAATAAAACCTTGAGGAGTGATGAAATTACAGTAGTGCCCTCACGTAACATCGAAGTCTGCATGACTTTGTATCCGTCGGGGTGTGGTTAGTGTTTCTTTAATTCGGCCTTGTGTCATACTTAACCAAACTCCCTACAGCTTACAAGTAGAATTGCAGAATTATCTTCATCAGACTTATCAGAAGGATTTCCTTAGAAAGTCTGTTATCGTCAGGTTGGAATGTGTGGAATAGTTTGGAATAGCGTAAGTATAAAATAAACATGTTTCATGTTAAATAGAAATTTATCCAAAGGAACGAATAACAAGAATAGGTAAGAGTTTGAGTTAATGTTCAATGAGAAAGTTAAGAGTATCAAGATTTGTAGAAAATGTTCTCGTTGAAAGAGTATATGCGTACGTACGTTTGTATATGTTTGTTTGGTAGGAATGTCTTTGGAGAAGAAGTAAAATGAATCAGACACGAGAAGGAAAGAGAAAGAGGAGAAATATCCGGCTCATGTGAAGCTTCTACTGTTACATTTTAGTTTGTCGTCTTTGCTGCTTCAATGTGTGACTGACGCTGATCAAATCGTTTTATTTTAATCTAAATTTTTCGCACCGACTCGCGAAGTCCTCAAGTCTTGAAAATCGCTCCTATTGTTCATAAATCAATTTAACACCTACTTGCGAAATCTGGTTTCTCCTTTTTCTTTAAGCAAATGTTCAATCCTTGTTCTATTTCCGAAAACCCCGGATTTCACACGTCATTGTGAATTTTTGTAAAAGTGAAGAAGATGGTTGATTTTAATTCTTAATTTCCGATTCACTACAATTTCAGTTATTGAAAAACTTCTTCATATTAACTTCTATTAACGTTAACGTTTTATATCTATCTCGATATGTAGCACTCAACGACAAAAAGCCTGATAAAAGATATTTTATCTTTTATCATTAAACCACTTAAAAAACAACAATCGTGGCACTAAGCATCATTACGACCCAACACAATATATATATATATATATATATATATTTATATATATAAACCAGACACGTTATTCCATGGTTAAACGGAAGTGCGGGCCTATTTAAGGCGAACCTTCTTCAGGTTCCGTCTTTATTGTACAGAAGATTATACAAGATAGGACTATCCTTCCGCTTAACCATGAAATAACGTGTCAGTTTTAATGTTTACATATATTTGCTCTATATGTATTTACTAGCAGTGTAGTCCGGGTTGCTCGGGTGTAATGAAAGTTTTAAAACTAATCCATAGTCTAGGAGCTCAGACTCTTTGGGCGTTGGAACGAAAAACTAAAAAGCAATACTTGTTTCCAGTTAAATCGAAACCGTAGACTGAAAGAAAAATGAATGGATGTAAATCAAATTTTGATTTCCTGGTATCGATATCAAATAATTTTTTTCGTCGTAAACTGAATTTTGAAGGCTAAATTAGTCCTCTGAGTAAATGGTATCATGTCTGAGACTAAGAACTACAATTATACCTACTTAGAGCCAAACCCGAAGCAAAAATAAAAGGGCTGAAAACCATGCAGACATACAGGCAGATAAACAGACACACGCACAAACATCTTGCCTTATATATATATATATATATATATATATATATATATATATATATATATAAATTGTAGGAACTGCAACCTTGAAACTTCAGAATATCGTTTCTTATGTCTTTGTCTATGAGTGTATCAAATTTGTTTCAAATCTGAACACTCCTTCTATAACCCGATTTTTTTCGATTAACGATTTTCGATATTTATGGGTGAAACTCGACACAATACCTAGCTAAGAACACTCGCAGACGCTTATAGTACAACTGTGTCAATTTTCAAGAAAATCGGTTCAGCCGTTTCGTTATCTATAGGTTACGGACACACGCACACACATGCACACACACATACACACACACAAACAAAGTCTCATTTATGAATAAGTTTAGATATACATATATATTTACAGATCTCCTAGAGAGTTATCCTACCACTTTATGTACAGGACACTCCTTTGGATTCTTCTATATCTACACCGCCATACACACACACACACACACACACACACACACACACACACACACACACACACATATATATATATATATATATATATATATAAGACGTGAGGGGTAAATTGTTGTCATTTATAAATTTTCTTTCGCGCAGGACAGTTGTTTATTTTTTTGTTGGGCACTGTTTAGGAGAAAAAGAGAACCATTTATTTTTTCTTAATATTTTAAATGAATTCTATGAGGCAAACTGATTGACTCATAAGCTTCTCAAATGAAAACTAACAATTTCTTCTGCCTATGGTTGCTATGTTTTTTACATTTTTATTAGTAATTTATTTATTGCAATTTTATATTCGTATATGACTGACCCTTTTAGAATAAAACCTACCAATATTAATTTCTGACTAAAGCGAAAGATGGAACAGTGTTTTCGATTACGTTATGCATATTACCAACCAACGTTTTTATTTCAAGTACAGGGTGTCCCCCCCAAAAAAATTAAATATTTTCAAATGTGAATATCTGTGTAGATACATGTCGCGGGTGAAGATGATTAAATAAACTTCATTTTTAAAAATAAAATATTTGTTTATCAAAACTTGAATAAGTTACTGAAGTTTTCATAACCAATTAACAAAGTTTCACAAATGTTCACAACGCGCAATATCTGTGACACAAGAGGCGCCAGGTCGATAGTGAATTTCTTCGCCGCTATCGTTTTACTCTGTTTCAGTTGCTCTTGGTTTGTAGGACGAGTGGGGAAATAACCTAGACCCACCAGTCAGTGAGTTAACTGCCATATGTTGGTTGGTTGGTTGGTTGTTTTGTTTTATGGCATATCAACCACGGCGGGTCATTTATTGCCAGTTAAATTTTATTTATTTATTGCTGGTAATACTTTTTTTCAACAATTTATTGTTTTTTTTTTTATCTAAGCTTTGTGTCTAGTAATACATTTGTCTTTTCGAGTATCAAGATTCATTGAGATTTGTTTTAAGGGCAGGGTCCCCCAAGTCCTACTCTGTTATTTAACCCATAACTGGAGGAAAAGGACGGATTAATACCTTTCCCAAGGGAACCAGTGCTTAAGTGAATGCAGGGTATTTAACTGGAATTCGAACTCGGCTCACCGATTTCTTTTTCCGAGCCGATATCCACTGCACCACAACGCACATCCGTCAATAAACGCTTACAGCACCTGGTATTCCCAAGCGGTTACCCGTCTAAGTACTGACCAGGCTCAACATTGCTTAATTTCGTTGATCGAGCGAGAACCGGTGAATTCAACGTGACATGGCCGTAAGCCAAGTGCAGTGCCATATGTGATATACGCTCGAAAGAGATAAGACTGACTGGGCAAAAGATTTTACCGTGAGCAGGTTGCCATTACTGTAGGTGGATTACCAGCCAAGGCTATAGAAATCAATCTGTTTGCTATTTAATCCACAGCTAAAAATCGCGGCTGATTATTACATTTCCCATGGGTATCTGTGCGAAAGAGAATGCAACGAATTCGATTGGAATTCGAACTCTCTGTTTTCACGTTCCTAGCTAATATCCATTGAACCACATCGCACATCCTAATCCGGCCGCGTTAAAATCAAAAATTGTCAGATCAGGTATACTTAATGACCATTTCAATAGTACATTTTATTATCACTAATACGCCCGATCCATTTTCCGAGCAGATTATTTTTAGACAATCGACACGGTAAACGTATTTATTTTCGGCACATTTTGTTAAGAGTTAAGATCATTTGAGCCAGAATTGGCGATGTTATTAGACTACTAAATGATGTCAGCTTAGTCGGGGGACATCCTGTATAATAGTGACGATTATTTACATTCCGTTGTTGAAAAGAACGCAAGAAACCGGAAGACATTTACACAAGCAAAAATTGTGTGAGAAGAAACTATTCACATAGAACTTGCGGATAATTCTAGGAATTTCAACAGTAAAATTATGAAACAAAGTCGCTAATATAATTTTGCGCTTTAACACGTGAAGCTGAGTTAGCCCAAACAGCTCAAAACAATTACTTTTGAACTGAATTAATAATTAGTGTATTATGGTAAATTTTTAATGATTGGTTATACTGAGAATGCTGATTTAGTCAGATTTTGAAGAAAATATTTTTTTATTTTTAGAAAACTGAAGATGTTTTGTTTTGTATTCAAAAATGTATTGCTGGTAATAATTTCCTTCCTTTACAAATGTATTGTTGATAATATTTTTCCTTCAAAAATGTATATTTTTCTATAAAACTCTACTTTTATGTATATATTTCCATAAAAGTGTATTTTTATACTTTCATAATGTTTTGATCTCATTTGGGGGGTTAACTATTTGCCCATAGTTGGGACCCTAACAGGTGCTACCGCTCCGAGTCAGGATGGACATGGGAACAACAGCAATTAAGAAGTTGTTCCATACTCCTCACAACATCCAAATCAAAGGCCTGGCTGCCGGATGCAGTTAACCGCCATACCCAGGACCTATTTATCTTGAGATTTTTAACAAAATCCAAAGAAGATTCCGCACTTGGTATCTAGACTTCCGTCACTTTCTCGCCAACGTAACGTGGTTTTCCCCTGTCTTTTCTAAAAATCATTTTAACGAAACCCGCTTTGGCAAGCTTTTTTTTATTCGTGTTTTGTTCAC
The DNA here is from genome assembly GCA_037127315.1 of Ascarosepion bandense. Classification (NCBI taxonomy): domain Eukaryota; kingdom Metazoa; phylum Mollusca; class Cephalopoda; order Sepiida; family Sepiidae; genus Ascarosepion; species Ascarosepion bandense. The sequence goes on from JBBBDQ010000220.1 coordinate 414,663, forward strand.
ATGAATTTCACTGTGCTAATAGATTAACTTGCACGTCCCACCTATTTACCGTTAGAATAAATAAATCCAAACTACTCTTCTACTTTAATAGTTTCTTTTCTCACGCACCTCTTAATTTTACTTGCTTTCTTTGTTAGCTATAATTTTCAAAAAATTATTTGCAACGTCAATTGCCATTTTCTAAATTCTTGAACCTCGTCTGTTTTCCATTTTGTTATGAACACTCTCTGTTCCCAGTTTTTTATCTCACTGTAACCCCCTGCGCAATAGTGGTGGTTCTGCCTTGCTTTGGGCGAAATGATTTTTTAGAAAATTAAGAAATCGTACAAGTGGCCGTTGTAATATATCAATAATTTTAACCTAGCGGCAAAAAAGTGGAGCAAAGTTTTCAAATGTGTAAGATAATTTTTCTTCTTCTTCATTTACTGCTTTTTTTGACAATTTCTTCTTTCAAACGCATCAATAATGCTATATAATATTCACTATTCATGGTTCTTTTTTTTCTCAAGTTAATCGATGAACAAAATCCTTGCTCAACCCAAATTACTGAGGCCAAATGTTTTCTGGCTGATGTTTACGACTTTGGTCGCTTTAGACGGTTATCACCTGCTACTGTCCACTCAGCTGACTGCCGATGTGACTCCGGAGGGATGTTGTGGATTCATGCTTCATCCATTGTCAAATATATAGCCAAAAACTTCTTGTTACGTTGAAATAGCTGCAAACAACGCTCTGAATCGTCGACGCGTTGTTGTTTTTAATCGACTGTAAGTAAACGCGATACCCACTTTGAACACACATTTCTCATTGACAAACTTTCTTGGAAAATGGTGATTACACTGTCTTCTGATATTTTCAACTCTTTTGCTATCTCTCGCCACTTCAATTTACGATCGGCCAACAGTGGTTTGTCGATGTTTTTCGTGTTTTCTGGGACAACCACCGATTTTGGGTGATCTGAGCGTTCAGCTAAATTTGTGTCTTTACGACCGCGTTTTATGTCAGCATACCACGTCTTAATCCTTGTTTCTGACTGAGTAGATCCCGAATAATATTTATCAAGCAATTGCTTTGTCTTAACAGTATGTTTCCTATCAGAACGCAATGCTTTATCATCACAGGAAAATCAGATTTTTCCATTGTTTTGAAAATTTGCAATAGTAGCTTCATTTAAAGAATTGTAATTTGTAAACTAATAATTGGATTGAACCCAAATATTGTCACGTGCTGTTGAAAGGTTAGTACTTCATAAAAATTGTATGGATTTTTTATTAGTGGCACCATCTTTATGTCAGGCCTGGGTCTTATTGGGTTATGTGTTACCAGTTCACTTAGCGCTACTATTGCTGGAACTATCAGTTCATCTAACCCCACTGATGAAGGAAGTATCAGCTTCTCGAAACCCACTAATATCACAATTACAACTAGCACAAAAATTGCTGAGACGTGAGAGTATTAGAGAGATGAAAAATGTGAGACGGTTATGTACCGACCAAAGAAATAAAATATATTGAGCAGAACCTCATGAGAAATTAGCTCAGTGGGATGTGCAGTTATATTTTATACTACACCCACTTTTCCCTGTGTGAACATTTTTTTTTAATCATATCACCCCGAGCAAGGCGGTAACGCCACAGGAATGAAAAGATTGGAAAAGAGAAAGCCGGAAACCACATCTTAAACAAGGAACAAGGGATGAGCCTCTTCATCTGTTCAGTAGACGTGGGTGGAGTGTGAACCGGGCAATAGTTTAGTCTATCTATTCCAATTGAAAAAAAAGAAAAAAAAAAGTAAAAGGAATGAAAAAATTGGAAAACAGAAAGCCGGAAACCACATCCTAAACAAGGAACAAGGGATGAGCCTCTTCACCTGTTCAATAGACGTGGGTGGAGTGTGAACGGGGTGATAGTTTAGTCTATCTACTCCAATTGAAAAAAATAAAAAAAGTAAAAGGAGTGAAAAGATTGGAAAAGAGAAAACCGGAAACCACATCCTAAACAAGGAACAAGGGATGAGCCTCTTCACCTGTTCAACAGACGTGGGTGGAGTGTGAACGGGGCGATAGTTTAGTCTATCTATTCCAATTGAAGTCTATCTACTCCAAATCTACTTACAAATATAGTTACTAATATCTAGTGAGCATCGCATTCACCGGCGTCTTGCCTCGGAGAATGTAATGTCTTAGTAATTTCTGTGTGTCCACTTATTGTATTATTTCAGTGACCCATTCTACTTTCTAGCTACCATCGCGTTGTTTTTTCTTTACCGTCAAGTAACAACCTTGTATACTGTATCCTTTTCTCCAGAATAGAATAGTGTGTGTGAGAGAGAGAAACAGACAGAGAGGTAGATCAGCCCAGCTGCACCTAGAATAAAAAGACTCGCATGGTGATATTATAGTGGGTTATCCGTTCTAGTGACGTGTAGCTGTGTGTTAAAACAGATTAACTGAATTTGGCATTGTTAGTAGATAGCCCACTATAGGAGGGGGGGTATAAAACAAGAAAATCAAATTGCGTATAGTAACCACATTCACATATAGATCTATCTATCGCCCGGTTCACACTCCACCCACGTCTATTGAACAGGTTAAGAGGCTCATCCCTTGTTCCCTGTTTAGGATGTGGTTTCTGGCTTTCTCTTTTCAAATCTTCTCACTTGTTTTTATTTTTTTTTTCAATTGGAGTAGATAGATGTATCTATCGCCTGGTTCACACTCCACCCACCTCTATTGAACAGGTTAAGAGGTTCATCCCTTGTTCCTTGTTTAGGATGTGGTTTCCGGCGTTCTCTTCCAATCTTTTCACTATTACGTAGCCCCCTGCACATCAGTGGCGTTACCGCCTTGCTCAGGGTGATACGATTATATATATATATATATATATAAAGTTTTTTTACAAATAAAAGTAATGTCTTTTGGTTGGTACAAAGGTCGTTAAAATGTTCATAAATGCCGAAAAGTACTTTTGCGCTCGGGCAATGTGATTGCCATCTGGCAATGTGATTGACGACGTCAAGGGGTGTGCTAATTATGCTCGCATTTTCTCAACTGGCGATGCTTCCTTTGTCGCTTTTTTATTTCGTCCTTGGGGGTCCAAACAAGTCATTTGGGAATTCACACCCGGATTTAATTCTGGGCTTCCTATTGTACGATAAACAAAATTCACGTCGGCTCGCGAAAAGGAATTTGATATTTATTTATTTTTAGTTTTCTGTCAGAACACTGCGTGGAGCCAGATGCGCAAAGATCAGTTTTTTGTCATTTGCTTTCTGAACCTCTGAGGGCAAACATCCGGTCCCTTATATCACCACAACATAATATATTAATTAGATTTATAGACATCTACACCATCACTAAAAACAATCTCTCTCAGAACGCTCGCACACAATTACAAGTGTTACGTTTCAGTCGAGAGATCATGGGCTGGTCTCACACACTGTCCGATATTAATTGAAGTATAATGCTGAATGAAATGCAGTTTTAATCATGCCTCGTTTCATAACTTGTCTACAATCATGAAAACGTTCAGTTTAACTTTATCTCAATGATTTTGCAAAGAACTGGAAAATGGTATAAAATTCTCTTTCATTCAGATAGTCTTTAAAATATGGAAAATGTACCTGCTTTCCTGGCGTTATGCCAATGTATAGCAACCATAATTTGCATTCGAATGACTTCTCTTCTATTAGAAGGAAATGATTGAACTATTTCTTTTTTTATTATTTATTCAACTGGTTCGCATGGCAGATTATTTCCACCATGAAATAAATCATTTGCAGTGGAATAGTGGAATCTTCAATCAGCCATGTATTTATTTCTCCAGTTGAAGCTGAAAACCACTGAAGTATTTCGTTTATTAATAACTAAAGTATTTTCAACAAATACAAGGCTAAAGAGCCACTCAATTTTGAGAGTTACTGAATGAGTTTGATGAAACGGATATCCCCAGATATAAAGAGATTAAAATTATAAATCTGGTGTGTGATTCACACAGTTTGTCTTGGGAAGTAAATGACCGAATAGAACCTTTTTCTTACTAATGAAATACAAAGAAAATAAGGCTGACTCTCTCCCTGTTTATTAGGACAGGCGAATTTTAACTATAATTGTTTGAATAGGAGGATCTCCAAAATGTAGCTAAAGACTTTTCGTCAGTAGAAAATAGCATGTAGGTTTGAAAAAAATATCACCTATATGTTTCTGTTAACTATTTTAAACTCTGACAAGGCTAGAAAGTATAGATTGACAACCGACGGTTTTGTCTGAATAAATAGAATAAATTTAGAGAAGCTCCAGTGACATGAGTGAAGAAGATCTGCCAAAAACATTTAAATGAAAATACGAAGACGTAGGTTCCAAGTTAATTTTTCTCACCTAATAAAACAGAGACAACAAACAATGGCAAAAAAATAGCAGGAAATCAAAGAGAAGAATTAAAAATACGTGTAAGAGTGATCAAAAAACGTATTGATAATTTGTTTTTACAATTTCGGAAAAGTTTTTACAGTTTATTTAAAAGCCAAATATATATAGTAAAATGTAAGGATTCTTTGTTGGAAATAATAATGATACAAGTCCTACTTATTAACTTTATCGGGGAGAGATAAGTGAATGCATACATTCACCAAAGAATGAGCGTAACTTACTAAAACGAATCCAACTGTAATTGGAACTCGGCTCCTCGATTAACACATCACCCAATAAGTCGCGGGCCTGATATATAGATGGCGCCACTAATAAAAATATTTCATATCATTTTTATGAAGTACTTACCTTCAAATGGCGTAGTAGATCCATCATCGTAGCATTTCCTAAGAAACTACGTGCAAATGAACGTAAACTCCATCTAACAATCAGCTTAATAAACCACGTAACAAGTCTAATCATCCGATGAATATAACCTAGCAGATGAGTTCAGTCAGTTAAGGGCCATACGTGATACACGCTTTGGGCGATCATGTCTCGAAAGAGATGTGAGTGACTGGGCAGAAGATTATCTCGCAGTAGATTGCTATTACTTCCTGCGGTAGAACAGTTGCTAGTCAAGGTTATAAAACCTAGTTATTACTTAACCCATAACTAGAGGGAAGAGACTGATAAAATACCTTTACTAAGGGTATTTGTGCGTAAGTGAATGCAAGTAGTTCAACTGGAATTCGAACTCTGCTCCCCGATTTGTCGTTCTGAGTCGATATCCACTGCACTACAGATGAGTTCAGCAGATATAAACAAAATGTAAAAAGAGTAAGATAAGAAAGAATGTTTCTTCTTAATGGAATTATTTAACTTATACAGCGAAACGATTTTGAAAGAATTAGAAGTCTTAACGAGATTCATTTCTGATGGCGACGATTTTAACAACATAAGCTATGCAAAATGCACAAAGCTGATAGCAGACATGGAAATAAAAATACGATAAAATAACTTCTCCAAAAGCTAGTGAAGGACAGCAGAAAGAATTAGACAACAAATGCAATAAGATAGAAAGTTCTCTTTGTTAACAAAAGGTACAGCCCAAAATACAAATTACCAAACGTGGATAAAAAATCCATACAAGTACAAACATTTAAATATCTAGGAAGAGTTCAAACAGAAAACGGAAAGTGCCACACTGAAATCTGAAAGTGCACTGGGATGGTTAAATATGCAGTCCAGAAGCTAAGCAGAGTATTAAACAAATAGAAAACCTTCGGCAGAAACAAGAAAATTGAGTACTAAACTGTTCCGTAATATGTGCCCACTGCTGGACAATCTCCTCAGAGATGAAGAAGAGACTTGTAAGCAACAGAAATATGTTTATACAGAAGGGCATGTAATGAGGAAATAGGGCTTAGAAGACCTTAAATTCACAAGAAGGCCTTTAGGCAAGATGTGCGTATAATTTACTTAGTGGACCCGATTAAATGTATGGCGAAATAGGGTTTAGGAGAAATAGCAACAATATAAAATTTAATAAGAGTTAGAGACTGTGGAGAGAGAGGTGATCGCCTCCGCATTTGTTGGATACTACACATAAGTACGAAGATGGTTTAAAGCTAGAGTAGGACATGGACAGAGTGATTTTGTAAAATACAGTGAAATAAAAATTGCATTCTGATTAGTTTAAATGCAATACATAAGTTTCATAGACGATGCCAAAGTAATCCATGCGATAGAACATATACAGTATTGTGCAAAAGTATTAGGACAATAACTATTTTATCTTTTATGGGGCACATTGACAGAAAATAAACAATTTAATTAAAGTAATTTTTGATCAAAGCAATTGTTAGCTCTGCTACCATTGGCACTGTGGGCTGATTAAAAATAAATTATTTGCCAAAGTCAAAATAAAAGAGCACTTGTATGAACTACTCGAGATCAGACAGTTAACTATTATCAAAAAAACATTTAAAAAGCAATTATTAAACTATGTTGACACTATTTACAGCTCAATTCGAGAGGGGGGATAAGAAAAAAGGTCAGTCATATTTAAGGATAATAGAATAATGAGTAGTTTCAAAATAACTTGTTTAATAGAAAATAGGAAAAATTAAATATAACTTCTTTTTAAAACATTTTTACACCTATTTTTAAATAATCAATATTTATGAGCAATTTACTTGGCATTTTACTCTGTATTTGAAATCCAGTGAGGTTTATAGAAAAATTTCTCCTGTCCTAATACTTTTTCATACTACCGGTAGTGTGCAAAAGTTAGGACAAGGGTGATTTTAACCTTTATTTTGATGCCCCATAAAAGATAAAATAGTTCTTGTCCTAGTATTTTTGCACTGTATTGTAAATCTATTTAACTGATGGGAAAATTGCTTTTAGAAAGAAATTAGAAAAGTCCAGAATCTATACCAAGCCTACATACGTACAGAAAATGTCTTGCGTAAATGAAAAAAAAAAGATTTAATGGGGATAAAATACCGAGGGACCAACTGTATTTAACCTCCAAACTAAGGCAGAACTCTTTTAGCTTTCCATCCGGATGGCTGACCCTAATTTTCATGAGAGTGACTCATTCCGTCTTCACAGAGTTTTGGGCTGACATGAAGTAGAAAGATAATATTAAATCAATTGCTAAATTTGCTAAGTCTTTGTTTTAATCGTTTCACCCCAAGCATGGCGGTACCACCACTGGTGAGGATGGGGCAACATAAGAGATAAGGGAAAGTTTAAGCAGGAGGAGAGCGATAAGAAAAAAGAACTGGTTACAAGTGGTGACAAAGAAAGGGCAAGAGAAGGATAGGAATACCGGAGTGATGACTGCATGGAGGGTAGAGTCAGACGGGGAAAGAATAAAATATACTGGGTGGGGAAGAAAGGACGAGAGAAGGACTGGTGTCAAGTGGACAAAAGATGGGAATTGACATTGCATTTAAATTCTTGGAAATTGTAACTGTCAAGGACGCTAGTATGCGGAAGAACGTTCTGCAAGTGGGAAGTTCAAGAAAAAAAAACTAATGGAGTAGAAATGGAGGTTGCGTATGGGTGATTTAAATCTAAAAAAGTGGAACCTTGTTGCCATTCTGGTTGCTTGAGTAAATTCTTGTGGTAGACGGGGCATCAGTGAGTTAAGCTCGTCGAAGCAGAAGCCATGAAAATATTTGTAGAATAGACAGAAGGGAAGCCACGTCCCACCGGTGAGAAAGTGGCTAGAGTCGAGCTGCCAAGTCGGGATCTGGTCAATATTTTCATAAATTCACCGCTCAGAATTGAAAATTGGGGGGACGATTTCCAGTGCTATTCGAGATCGATATATTCAGTTAAATAATTATGGATGTGCGTTGTGGTGCAGTGGATATTGGCTTGGAACGAGAAATCGGAGAGCCGAGTTAGATTTGTAGTTGAAATCGTTACATTAACCTTTTGGAGAGATATTAATCCATCGCTTCTCCCTCTGGCAATGTGTTAAATAGCAGGACAGACTGAATTCTATAGCCTTAGTTGGCAACCAGTCTACCCCAGAAAGTAATGAGAACCTACTGCGGGAAAATACTTTGCTTAGTCAGTCATGTCTCTTTTGAGACATGATCCTGTTAGACGAACCGGTTACAAGGAGTGTCAGAAAAAGGGCAAGAGAAGTATGAGAATACCGGTGTGTTGACAGCAAAGAGGGTAGAGCGAGAAGGGGAAAGAACAAGATATACCGGGTGTATCACGTACGGCACCTAACTGATCTTTAATTATGAGTATATACCCTTAGAAAAGGTATACGTTAGTTTGCTCTATCCCCAGCTACGTGTTAATTATTAGGACTAAAACTTATAAAAGGAAAACAAAAATTTAGAATTTAAAGATTTTATATGGCTTTGAATAAGCCGCCAAAATTAACCCATCAATCAATATGTATGAATAGAACTACCTCACTGTATATGTCCTTCTTGCTAAGGAAACTGCTCGACTTTCATTGATATATAGGATAACACCTAATAGACAGCAACCTAGCACTCTGTTCTTCCTATCTATTTTTATTTTTCTCTCCCGTCATATTGTGTTCTGTTTTTAAAATATGACTTTTCTATTCCTATGAGCCGTAGATGTTCTCAATTACATTTTCCACCGTCTATTATTACGAGACCGCATTCGAAATTGTGCAATAAATATTATCTTCGTAAAGCCTACTTTCAAACGAAGAATGCTGAAATAGAGATATGAAAGTTGTAATTGAGCCAATTTGTCAAGAAAAGAGATACCTTTCCACCTTGGAAATCAATATTTAGTATCCTGGCATTATTGTTGCCTGGATGGTATATGACACATAACATATAAAGCTTCGTGAAACAACTTTGATTATTAGCCATTTTATATTACTAAATATTTTTAATTAAAATATTTTACCATTATAGCATAATATGCCAGAGAGAGGGAGAGAGAGAGAAAATTACGTACTCTTTATTGTTTTTGCTAAATGTTGCCGAATATATATATATATTTACACTCATATATATATATTTTTCTCACACCCTGATTGAGCACTCTGGAAGAATGGTAGACTTGGAAAAACAGTAGCTACTCTGGCATGTACGCATCGCTCATTCAGTAATGAATTAAAGCACTCTGGCTATTGGGCGTGTATAATGACAATATACACGCTAAAAAGTCTGCCTTCTTCTAGCGAACGCCCATAGCCCAGAGGTATAATCGCCAATTCGGTCGGGTTTCAATCCTGGGTTTAAAGCAATCGGAGTCTAACCGTACTGATGAGCTGTAATACAGCGAAACAGATCTGTCTGCGGATGACTAATATATATATATATATATATATATATGCTATAGCACATAAATTCATTAATATGTTAATAACAAAGCTATGGAGTACACACATATATAAATATATATATATATATATATGTGTGTGTGTGTGTGTATGTGTCTTAGTGTGTATGTATGCGCGGGTTTGAGTGCGTGCGTATATAGAATACAAGTTATGATTGATAAAGCGTCGTCTAAATTATGCAAAAATGAAAATACCACTTATATCTCTATATTCATATGTCTTCTCTTAAGTTCATAAAAGAAATATTTGAAAATCTATCATATTATGTAGTCATTTTCTTTAACCAATAATTTACGAGTATAATGTTGTTCAGGAAGTCAGCCATTTTTAGATGCAATCAAATCTGTTCTATAAAGATTTGAAGGATATGTATTTTATTATATTTTGATTTTAGTATTGATTCATTTTTCTGTACTATTTCACTTTCTAGTCTTTTTCATTAATTAAGCTGTAAGACGTTCTCATTCTGTTATATGTTTAAACGATATCAGTAGTTTTTAAAATGATCTGTACTGGTATAAAAATGTTCTACAATACTCCTGTAAGTTACAAGATTCAAGTTACCTGAATAACATAATAAGGGACTAAAACACTGTAATAAATACATTAATGTTGTTATTTTTAATCGTCTCACATCAAGCAAGGCAATAAACCACTAGGGTGCAGTAACGTACTGAGTAAAGAAAAAAATTACGAGATCTTCCTGCCAATTTACTCAGTCAAGTGCCATACGTAACACACGCTTAGGGCGATCATATCTCAAAAGAGACATGACTAACTGGGCAGGAGATTATCCCGCAGTAGGTTGTCATTGCATTTTGCAGTAGACTGGTTACCAGCCAGGTCTATAGAACCCAGTTTCTCCTGTTATGTAACTCATAGCTGGAAGGGATAGGAGATAGATTATATTACATTATTATATTAAGTATAGTTAGTGGGGGATCAGTTTATTACTTCATAACAATAGAAAAACGAACCCCCACTTATGACCAGTAGCAGTTTTAATTGTTTCCAACTATTATATTCAGTCAGTCAGTTAAGTACCATACGTGATACACACTTTGGGCGATCATATATCGAAAGAGACAACTAACTGGGCAGGAGATTATCCCGCAGTAGGTTGTCATTGCTTTTTGCAGTAGACTGGTTACCAGCCAGGTCTATAGAACCCAGTTTGTCCTGTTATGTAACTCATAGCTGGAAGGGATAGGAGCTAGATTATACTACATTATTATATTAAATATAATTAGTGGGGGATCAGTTTATTACTTCATAACAATAGAAAAACGATCGCCCACTTTATGACCAGTAGCAGTTTTAGTTGTTTCCAAATATTATATTCAGTCAGTCAGTAAAGTGCCATACGTGATCCACGCACTGGGCGATCATATCTCGGAAGAGACATGACTGACTGGGCTGGACATTATCCTGCAGTAGCTTGCCATTGCTTTCTGTTTTCAAGCTGGATTTTAGTGGATCATAAAAAATTTATTCTAGAATTACCCATTAGCTTTGATTAAACGCTATCTGTTCAGATCGTTCAAGACTTTCATTGCCAGGTTTTAGATGCAACATGCAATATGTTGTCTTAACGAGCTTAACGAATCAGGGTCGGCCATGCTTTCAATTTAATCATTCGTCATCGTATAAAAAAAAATATTTTCACCTATTCCCACATTATTTTAGCTAACCCTGCCGGTTTTATCAGTTAATTGCAAAATTATAATTCTTGATTCATGATATATAGGTTTGATGTTTTTTAATATTTCTAAATATCCTTTGAGTATATGTAGATATACCGCGCCTGAAACTCCTACGCTAATATTCTTTTAATCAAAATTTAAGTTCTGTGACTAAAGGTTCGATATCTACTTACAAAAAATTTTTTTAAAAATAGATATCGATAATTTAGTTTAAATATTTTTACCCATTAAATATGAGAGGTTCTCCAAAAACTCATCATGAATAGCGGGTTGGGTTTTTAAATAGTTTGGGAACCCCTGCATTATGCTATAAAGACCTAATTTGTGAGAAGGGGCTATAAATAAATACGACATTCTACCAGTTAATCAAGAGAGAGAAATGACAGCACAGTTCGACAGTAAAATGGGTACCTGCAGTCAAGGATAACAAGTAAAGTAGCACTCCTTTGCAAACAGCTTAAATTCATCCCAGATACTTTCTGAATTGGTACAAGGAACCGCCCATTTTGCTAGCATCTTTAAACATGGATCATGTATATAACTTGTAGTAGATGTATGGAGTGATCTTTCAGCCCAATGGGCGTTCAAGCTATGGAATAAAATCAGTGTATTTGGCAAACTACAGTGAAATCTATCTATCTAAACTTATTTATAAATGGAACTTTGTCTGTGTGTGTGTGTGTGTCTGTGTGTCCGTTACCTATAGACTCCAAAACGGATGAACCGATTTTCTTTAAAATTTACACAGTTGTACTATAAGCGTCTGCGAGTGTTCTTAGCTAGTTTTGGTGACGAGGTACCGCCGATAAATATCGAAAATCGATAATCGAAAAGATCGGGTTATAGAAGGAGTGGTCTGATTTTAATCAAATTTAATACACTCATAGACAAAGACATAAGAAACGATATTCAGAAGTTTCAAGGTTGCCTTTCTTAGAATAGTGCAGAAAGTCGATAATATATATATATATATAAGGCAAGATGTTTGTGTGTGTGTCTGTCTGTTTATCTGTCTGTATGTTCTTTATACAAATTCACAATTTTGCCGATTCTCTCCAAACTTCCCACAAATATTCTTTACACTGAGTCTGAGCTCCAGGACCATGGATTAGTTTTAAAGCTTTCCTTACACCCGAGCAACGCCGGGCTATACTGATAGTAGTGAATATTCTACAGTACATAGTTTGTTTCTTTAAACTAACGTTCACGATGAACTCACCTCGTGGCATTGGTTTGCAGTGTAAGAGACACAATTTATAAAGATATATAGGAAAGGATAACAACTAACTCTAGACTGAAACAGGTTAAGTGTGGAGTGATCGGGCAAGGATCTCGTTAGTAGTGGGAAGAACCTGGTCTAGTGTAACGCACATAATAAGCAATGGAATACAACATTGATGGTAGTTCATCTCACTTTACGCGGTGTGGGTGGGTTTTAGCTGAGAGGATTTTACCAGGTGAAATTTTTGGAATGCGGCTACCTGAATAATTTACAAGGAAATAACGATATAGTAGCAACAGGATTGTGTGAAAGGGTTTGTAATTTGAAAAACAATTATTCGTCCACAAGGCATATTAGACCGTCCTGTACTCTATCCAGACTGGAAAGCTGCTACACATACGTGGCACCAGTATCCCATAATCACTTAAAGGCTATACGTGTTACACGCTTGGGCGATCATGTCTCGAAAGAGGCATAACTGATTGGTGGAATATTTTTCCGCAGTAAGTTGACTTTACTTTCTGCGGTAGACTGGTTGCCAACCAAGGATATAGAATCCAATCAGTTCTGCTATTTAACACAAAAGCTAGAGAGAAGAGATAGATTAATATATATATTAATATATTTTAATATATTTCCCAAGTGTATTTGTGGGTAAGAAAATTCATCGAATTCAACTGGAATTCGAACTCTACGGATGTGTATTGTAGTCGAGTGGCTAAATGCTCGGAACGAGAAATTGGAGAGACGAGTTCGAATTCCAGTTGATCTCGTTGAATACACTTACGCGCAAATAACATAGGTATTAATCTTTCGCTTCTCTCCCCTGCAATGAGTTAAAGAGCAGGACATATTGGGTTCTATAGCCTTGGTTGTCAACCATTCTACAGCTGAAAGTAATGGTCGCCTATTACCGGAAATTACCCAGTCAGTCATGTCACTTTCGTGCCATGATCACCCAGACGCGTATTACTTATGGCAATTAACTGACTGACCCCATACTCGGATTGCTCCGTTAATTGTAAAAGAAGCGTATTTTAGGAAGAGTCTGGTAGTTATGTGCGTTGTGGTACAGTGGATATCGGCTCGGAACGAGAAACCGAGGAGCCGAGTTCGAATTCCAGTTGAATCCATTGGATTCACTTACGCGCAAATACCCTTGTTGGGAAAGGTATTAATCCGTCTCTTCCTTCCAGTTATGGGTTAAATAACAGGACGGATTGGGAACTATAACCTTGGTCGGCAACCAGTCTACCGCAGAAAGCAATGTCAACCTACTGCGAGATAATCTTCTGCCCAGTCAGTCATGTCTCTTTGGAGACATGATCGCCCAAGCGTGTATCACGTATGGCACTTAACTGACTGACTGACTGGTAGTTATTGTAATAGAGCAGAAAAATGTCCATTTTTATCAACTCTAGCGATGGGTCGTTCGTACTTATCTTTTACCTAATGTCATGGGTTTGACATGTGTTCTAATAGGCACTTACCACATAATTTTTTCGTGTATCACGTATATCAAGGAGAAAGGATGTTTTCTAAGGAAGGCTCCTTCCCCTAAGCGAACTCCCGTACAATGTGATAAATCCAAGGTCTGCTCGAAAGATATTTGAACGGTTCTAGTTTGATTGTTGCGACATTGAATGCTACCAGCAACTTTTTCTGAACTGAGCGTTAAGATCTAAGCCCTTATGAAAGTTTAAAATAAGATTTTTTCAGGTTAAACGGGTTAAAAAGGGAGAAACCTTTTCATTTATTTTTTTTATCAATTTTAAGCATTTCATAAAAAAGATCTGCTCATGTTTTAATAATGGAGACGGCAATATAATCATAAATAATATTCTCAAATATTCAATTCTCCCATTATGACAATTATTATATAATCCTTTATTTTACGGACAGAACAAAATAACTGGAAATGAAATACATGCGTCGTTCTGAAAGAGTGATATACCACTGAATCATAAATAAAATTACATGCTCATAGTTACATGTTTTTTTAATCATTTCACACCAAGCAAGGCGACAGCGCCACTGATGTACAGGGGGCTACATTACGGAGTTAAAGTTTTAGGCAGAAGGAGAGTGAAGAGAAAGACGAACCAGGTACAGAGGGTGAAAGAAAAAGGGCAATAGAAGGATGTGAACATAGGAATGAAGACAATTGCAAATGTAAAGAGAAAGGAAAAGAACAAGATATACAGAGTGATGCAGAAAGGACGGGAACTAAGAGGATAAGAGATGGGAATTGACATTGCATCTAAACTCTTAAAGCTTTTAGCCACCAAGAAAGTAAGTATACGGGAGGGAGTTCCGCAGGCAGGATGTGCGAGAAAAGAGACTGAGGAGTAGAAATGTCTCCTGCATTTGGTTGATCTAACTGTAAAAGTGTGGGATCTTTTTGCCAGTCTGGTTGCCCGAGTAAATTACTGTGGAGGGGGAACCAGTGACCTAAGTTACTCAGAGCAGAAAAAATGAATATATTTAGAGAAAAGACAGAAGGAATCCACACCCCGCCACTGAGAAAGTCGAACTGCCTTTGGAACCTGTCGAGAATACTAAGAAAAACATCATAGGCGCTTGATCAGAAATGACAACAGTATTACATGCACGCTCGAATGGATGATTTGTATATATGCAGGTTGGATTCAGGCGGGAAAAACGTCCTGGTCCGACACAGTGTCACAACCTTCTTAGTAGTGGATTTAGCTATTGACTCAATGTAGTCGTTCCACTTGAGATCAGAAGAGAGGGTAAGGCCGAGGAGGTGCAGTGTATTGCTTTCAAGGAGACTTGATTGGTCCATACTTATGGATGACAGGAATGATTACTTGTGATGATTGACAGATATGAATTTCGTTTTAAAACATTGAAATTTACGAGCCACTTCTTACCCAGTCCAACACTGAGTGTAGGTCTTTCTCAAGATCAGCAGCGAGGTTATGTTTGTCCGCCTCGCCAGGTTACTTACTGATGCGGGAGTAAATTATGGTGTCAGATGCCTATTTGGGATTTGATCACGCCTGGGAGATCCTTTCTGAAGATTAGAAAGAGCGTCGCGTCTAGGTTAGAGCCCTGGCAGACACCAGCGTTCGTGCGGTAGGATGTGGAAGCATGCCCATTTAAAACGACATTCATTATGTGGTTAGACAGGAAATATTAGACCAGGTGAAGCAAGCGTCCAGTGATACCATAGCCCTTAAGTATGCGCAGAAGGCCAGCGTGCCAAACCCTATCAAAAAAGCTTGCAGATATCCAGGCCAACAGCACGAGCCTTGTCGGACATCGAAGGCCTGATATATGTACCCCGTGATGGTCGTTGGCATATCGGCAGTAGGTCTGGCAAAGCGAAATCCATACAGTCTGTCTGAAAACATTTTTTGGGTAGTAGGATGTTGGACTATCTCAGCATTGATAATCGCCTCGAAAACGTTTCCGGAAAAACGGGTAGGAGGCTGATAGGGCGATTATTGGTCCGAGAGATCCATTGAGTTCTTAACACATGATTAAAACAACAACAGTGTGAAAATGTTCGAGAACATATTCCCGAAGAATAAAACGGCTTGGATTTTTTTTAATGTGGTGATGTTATATCTCCAAAAGAAAATTGTACCACCATGTTCTTGTAAATTACCACCCGTAATGACTGGCTGACCCCGGAAGAGTGGCCCAAGCAGATTTCCAGGCGACACATTTTGTCCTCCTAGCTAAAAAAAAGAAAGTATCCAATCATGTTGACTACTCAAAGCTGACTGGCAGACTGGCCACTTTTGCAATTCTATTTAGTGATATCACTACGCGACTGACACGTGAATCAAGTGACTCCATCTCAACGAAAGAAAGATAATCTAATTTTGTTTGCCCATATTATTAGCACAAACCAAATATACTGATTGATTCTTGCAAAAATCAAAATATATGTGCCAATCATTCAGTTTATGTTCACTGAGAGTGAAGTCTTCATATCAAACACAAGAATGAAGACATTCATAAATCTTTGCTAAAAGGCGTTTGTCATTGTTATATCTAAAACTTGGTGAATGATTTACGTTACCTGTTTTCATTGACATTCGAAAAGAAGAGAAAAACAACGACGCTGCAGCAATTCTATAAGTCATGGAACTTCATCTCAAGCATAAATGAAAGCGTTTTATTCACATCTTTTGTTAATACGTCTGTGCATAGCTGATAGGGTTTCAGAATCACCGCATTCGAACGACTTAGCGAATCATTGGGTAACTTTTGCTAAAGGCAAATATTTGACGTATTCCGTTGTAATACTTACAGATGCCAACAAAACTACCAGACACAAATCAATTAGGTTGAAAAAAGACGCATGCGCACAAAAGAAGTAAGCCTGTTGCTTGGAGATTTTTTCTAAGGCTTTTTTCTCTGATAGATTTTATACGCAGAAACTTTTAAAATAATCTGTATAATGCTTTAAACAAGTTATTCATTACTAGTTTTAGCTATAACATAAAATATTCCAATTTATTTTGCCAAGTCGTTGCTATTATTTGTAAGTTTCAAATGTGTTATTCAAAATAGATACGGTTCCCGTTGCCGTCATAAATATCGGTATAAACTAAGTCCTAATTTAAATATGTGGGAGGTTTTCTAATAGAGGATACAAAACGCAACATTGAAAATCGACAGCGAATTTACATGGCCAAGGACACATTCCAAAAGCTGAGTAGAGTACTGAGAAACAGGAAATTACTTGGAAACAAAGAAAATAGTTTTGAATTTTTAAGGGATGCCTTTCCTTCAATATGAAACCAAATGCTAGACAATCTTCTCAAAGATGAAGAAAGTGTTGTGGCCCCAGAATATATCCGCAAGAAAACACAACTCGGGTATCGGTGTAACAAAGATAATATATCCGCAAGAAAACACAACTCGGGTATCGGTGTAACAAAGATAATATATCCACAAGAAAACACAACTCGGGTATCGGTGTAACAAAGATAATATATCCGCAAGAAAACAAAACAACTCGGGTATCGGTGTAACAAAGGGATAATATATCCGCAAGAAAACACAACTCGGGTATCGGTGTAACAAAGATAATATATCCACAAGAAAACTCAACTCGGGTATCGGTGTAACAAAGATAATATATCCACAAGAAAACTCAACTCGGGTATCGGTGTAACAAAGATATATTTTAAAAACAAGTGAAAGTATTACGTCAGGCTGACTGCCAAGTGGAGTCCAACTCAACTCCTGTCAATTGTCAATTGCCGAGGATATTTACTCTTCTCCCCCACTTGAGAAAGATGTGACACAAGGTCTTTTTAACGTGGGGAACCTGAGCGCGTACGCCCAGGTACTGGTCAAATATTACCTATCCACCGCGGTGGATAGGTTCATAACCGGTCTAAACTGGTCGTAACTGGTCTTATTTTGGTCATTTCTCACCCCGGCCGAGAAACGATAATCGTCAATTGCCGAACGTCCACTTGAAACAGCCTTCCGATATTCATAGTCATGAGAAGAATTCATTATGGTACAACGGGTAGGTTCCATAACAGGTATCTAGCACAAAATTCACGCTAAATAGCAAACAAATAAAGATACCCACTATTCGAAAGCGTTTTAATCTAATTTAATGACTTATAGGAAATTATGTAAATTGTATCACAAATTTTACCCTCATTCACAATTAATTTCTTTTTTAGGTATTTATTAATTAAGATATAGATGCATTTAAGAAAATTCAATAAAGAAAGAAAAATAATTTATTGTGGTTTGACGCATGGTATTCTTCCGTTCTTTATACAGTTGGGGGTACTGTGTAATTGGCCCTACAAATTTTCAAAACTTATTATTTTAAACTGAAAATCTTATTCATAATATTTCCATAGTAAATGCATAAATCATTTGTATTTGGATATACAGTGCAACCCTGATATAAGAGAGTTGTCTGGACGGATAAATGTTTTCTTATATCCTGGTTTATCTTATATCCGAGTTTGGTCTATTTTTATACATTACCACAGGCTCGAATTTGGGACCAGAGAAAAACTCTCTTATATCCGGTTTCTCTTATATCTGGACCTCTTATATCCGGGTTATACTGTAGCTTAATAAAGGTAGATTCTTCTAGATTGTTCTTTAAAGGACGTCGGCGATCATGGCTTTCCATGTCTCTTTATCCATGGTGGCGCTTTCTCCAGTTACACCACGCAATCGTCGTTCTATCATCCACCCACTCAGGCCAGTCAAGTACGTTACATGCCGTTTTGCCCTGTCTCTTTTTCCCTTATCTGACCTGTGAGTATCAGATTCTCCAAGCCCTTCTCATTGTATCTCCAAAAAACTTTAGCTGTCTCTTCCTGATGCTCAGTATTAATTTCCGTTTTGTTTCCATTCTTTCAAAATCCTCATCATTGCTCACGTGCTCGATCCATGATATTCACAGCATCCTTCTGTAGAACCACATTTCAGTTGCTTCCAGTTTTTCCTTCATCTTTGATGATATTGTCCAGCATTCACTTCCATATTGAAGAACGGACAGCACATAGCAATCCAGTAATCTCTTCTTTGTTTCTATTAATGTGTCTAATAAATCGTCTTTTCTTTAATGCATCGTTATAAGGACATCTATGGGACGGTTTTTTGCCTTTTAATTCTAAACGTTTAACTTGTGTATGAATGTTCATTGGTTCTTTTTAATTTTTCCCCCATTTTTGTTAGTTTAATTCCTCATTCCCTAACTCGTCACGAGCCCAGACATGTTAGTATCCTGGTAGATGTGGGGGGCATTTCATTATTCGAGTGTGTTTTTTCGTATTTGTGGTTGTGTCTAGATGAATGTGTAAATGTGTCTATGGTAATTCGCATGAACTGTTTTGAATTTATACCAGTTCGCATCAGTTATTTCTAGTCAACTGATATTTCCGTCACAATGAATGATTGTTGGTGGGGGCTATTACTAACACATACATGTATGTAAGTGTGGGGAGGGGAATTTAAAAATAATTTCTGGTTTTCCATTTTTTAAATTTTTATTTATGTTCCTAGTTTTAGTCATGTTCTATCAAATTTTTATTTTGTTTATCATGATCATATCCAGATATTTATTTCTACTGGCCTAATTATTTACGATAAATATTGATAGGGGTCGTAGGTTCGAATCCTGCCGAATGACACAATATTCGTAACAAAATTTATCGTAAATAATCAGACCGGTAGAAATAAATATACTGTTTGATTGAAAACAGAATATTAACTCAAATGCGAGTATCGATTTAAAATAATATTCAAACAAGTACTTCCAATATGTCGGTTGTTAAACCATTTCGTTAATCTTCGAGATTGTTGACATTACATTTCAGAGCAAAGATGGTTATCTGATTAGAATTGAATATTGTATTATATAGGCTTGGTTCGATTTCGTTTAGACAATGGTATCATTCGTGGTCGAGTGGTCTAAGACGCGCCAGATCAATCGGAGGCTTCCCTGTGTGAATAGAGGTTGCAGGTTAGAATCCTGTCAAATGTCACACATTTTTTAAAGAGAATATAAATATTTGTTTATATTCATTCTTGACTACATAATTATTGCAAAAAAAATAATTAAGCACTATTAAAAAGTAAAATGCGGAAAGAGCATTCAAAAATTGCAAGAAGTTTTTTATTACTGATGGTGAAGAGAATGAAGTAAGCAAACACTGACTCACTACTGTCTTTCTCTCCATTAGCCTGCAGGAAGTATATATATATATATAGAACGGTTTTCACTACCTCCTATTAGCATGGACCAGGCTTGCCTCCCAGAGAGTAAAACACTACGCCTCCTTGGTCTCACATTTTCAGCGGACCTCAAGTGGAATGACTATATCGAATCCCTTGCTAAATCCGCTGCTATGAACGTCGCTTTTCTGTGCAGGGCCCGGAGGTTTTTTCCGTCTGAATCTATCCTGCACATTTAGAAATCTACCATCCGCCCGTGCATTGAATACTGTTGCCATATCTGGTCGGGTGCCCCTGCTATTCTGCTTGGGCTTCTAGACAAGGTACAGCGGGTCTGTAATGTGATCGATACCGACTTAGCAGACCACCTGCAGTCTCTCTCTCACCGGCTGACTTGGCTTCACTGTGTCTCTTCTATAAATACTTTCACGGCTTCTGCTCCGATGAACTTAGATCACTGGTGCCCACTAGGTTCGAATTTGCACAAGATACTAGATTATCAACTAGATCCCACCCTTTTACTGTGAAACCGATAAAATGCAACCGTAACTTCTACTCCAACAGTTTATTTTCTCGAACTTCCCGACTGTGGAATTCTCTTCCACATGACTGCTTCCCCGACGGCTACAATCTCCAGGAGTTTAAATGTAAGGTCAATAGACACCTCCTAACAAACTTACTTCCATGCTTTCAAACACTCTTCCCACCCACCCAACTATCTATCACCCACCTTCTGACATTTTCTATATCTAACCACTCTTCCTATTTACCTCCCCCTCTGTAGCCCCAAGCGCAATAGTAGCGGTGGAATGCCTTGCTTGGGGTGAAATGATTAAAAAAAAAATCGAGAGTATTTCGGTAAATAAATTATCCAATAAATATTAAATAAATAAACATATAATAAATTTTAATATTTTTCGACGTCTCTCAGTGTGTTTCCTGATATAAATATATATCAGTATGTGTGCTTATGTGCTGTCTCCTTCAAAAGCATTTTTAAGAAATGGTCATGGTCACGAAAATTACAATCTTTCAAATTTGGAAAAAGTGTTTTTTAATAACGATTGGGGTCGTACCTTCGAAAATGACGACAAAATATATCAAGATAACTTTTAAACTGACGACAACACATATATAGATGTACTTACTATTGAGTATATTACATTCAAGCATTAGAAAATTTTTCGTAACCTTCCCCCCTGATCGTAAGAGAAGGGTTATATATATATATATATATACATAGAGAGAGAGAGAGAGAGAGAGAGATAGAGATTCAGATAGAGATTCAGATTCTTCACCACTCGACGACATAATTATTTAAAAAAATATAATAAGCACTGTTAAACAGCAAATACGCGTAAATGCCTTCATCACCGTTAGCAAAGCGAATGAACGGAGCCGATGCTGCTTCACTATATTCTCTCTAAGGGACCGACCAGACGGTGGCTCGCAAATGTTTTTATCCATGAGTGTGAAAAGAGAAATATATATATATATATATATATATATATATATATGTGTGTGTGTGTGTGTGTGTGTGTGTGTGTGTGTGTACAGTTCTGTACAAAGGTATTATGACTAGAACTATTTTATCTTTTATTAGGAATATTGACAGAAATTAAACAATTTAATCAAACTAATTTTAATTGGTTTACTGAACTAATGCTTTAACAAGAAAAATACTTTTTACAGAATAAATATAATATTTAGTATAATAGCCTTTTGCTTTGATCACAGCCTTCATTCTGTCAGACATTGACATCACAAGCTTCGTCAATGTATTTAATGGTACCTCCAGCCAAGCAGTTTGTATTTGTTCCTAAAATGTATCTTGCGAAGTAACATTAGATTTTATCAATTCTTTCATCCAAAATATCACGTTGATTGCCAATAGAGTAGTTTAACAAATAACTTGTTTAATAGAAAGTAGGAAAAATTAAATATAAGTTCTTTTTAATACATTTCTTTTATACCTAGTTTTAACTAATCAATATTTACTAGCAATTCACCCTCTATTTGAATTTCAGTGAGGTTTTTAGGAAAATCACTTCTGTCTTAATACTTTTGCACCCTACCGGCAGTGTGCAAAAGTGTTAGGACAGGGGTGATTTTAAACTTTATTTTGATGCCTCATAAAAGATAAAATAGTTCTTATCCTAATACTTTTGCATAGTACTGTATATATATATATATATATATATATATATATATATATATATATATATATATATGTATATATTCTAAACATACTGTTAAACAATGAATGTCTATTATGTTTAATCATGAGCCGTTCTATACATCGTATTTTGGCTTTCATTTCAGGTGAAAATAATGTCTGTGGGATATTTTGGCTAAAACAAATTGATAAATCTAATGTTACTTCGAAGACACACTTTGGGAAGAAATACAAGATGCTTGGCAGGAGATACCATTAGATACATTGAAGAGGCTTGTGATGTCAATGCCTGACAGAATGAAGGTTGTGATCAAAGCAAAAGGCTATTATTATTAAAATAAAATAAACTATTATAGTATAGAGGGCATATATAAATGAATACCAAACGGCTTTATTATAATAGAGAGGTTGTGTGAGCGCATGCGCAGTCTCATCCAAAAACATTATCGAGAAATAGTCATTATCAGTATATTTCAGCAGAATGATTAGAATCAAAACAAATCAAATTGTCGTACAAATTACAATCTCTCAATGTTGGAATAATTGTTACTTAATTATTATTGCGGAAGTTTGTTTTTTTAATCATTTCACCCCAAGCAAGGCATTCCACTGCCACTATTGCGCTTGGGGCTACATAGGGGGAGATAAATAGGAAGAGTGGTTAGATATAGGAAATGTCTGAAGGTGGGTGATAGATAGTTGGGTGGGTGGGAAGAGTGTTTGAAAGAATGGAAATTAGTTTGTTAAAAGGTGTCTATTGACCTTACATTTAAACTCCGGAGATTGTAGCCGTCGGGGAAGCAGTCATGTGGAAGAGAATTCCACAGTCGGGAAGTTCAAGAAAAGAAACTGTTGGAGTAGAAGTTGCGGTTACATTTTATCGGTTTCACTGTAAAAGGGTGGGATCTAGTTGATAATCTAGTATCTCGTGCAAATTCGAACCTAGGGGGCACCAGTGATATAAGTTCATCGGAGCAGAAGCCGTGAAAGTATTTATAGAAGAGACACAGGGAAGCCACGTCGCGCGGGTGAGAGAGAGACTGCAGGCGGTGTGCTAAGTCGGTATCGATCACATTACAGACTCTCCGCTGTACCTTGTCTAGAAGCCCAAGCAGAATAGCAGGGGCACCCGACCAGATATGGCAACAGTATTCAATGCACGGGCGGATGGTAGATTTATTTAATGTGCAGGATAGATTCTCGAACACAGTATGAAGTAAGTTACGTGCAAGAGAAAGCTTTAAATTAAATAATCCTATTTCTGATTTCATACTCT
This sequence comes from Ascarosepion bandense, assembly GCA_037127315.1. Lineage (NCBI taxonomy): Eukaryota > Metazoa > Mollusca > Cephalopoda > Sepiida > Sepiidae > Ascarosepion > Ascarosepion bandense. Next base: position 438,007 of record JBBBDQ010000220.1, read on the forward strand.
ATATCCTGGCAAAATAAATGTAAACAACCTGTTTGACTTTTTGTGACACTTGGAGACCGATGACCTCTTTTCGTGGAAATCATTTTTTATTTTTACGATAACGTAATTTCACAGACATAGAAAATTAAATTATATCTATAAATTTAAATACGTCTTATAATTTGATTTCTTTCTTTTCTTCTTGTTCGTTTGACAAAATAACGCCATTATGTTCGGATTTGCCAATAGTAAAACATGTTACAGGCATTTAATTTAATTAGGAATTTTTTTTCTTACGACACGGTGTATGATGCGAGTGTCTTTCAGTTGACAACCAAATGGGGAAAAACGGAAGCGACAAGAAGAAACGAACGCACTGAAAATGTCACAAATTAATTCGTGTCCCAGAATAAAAGCCTGTGTTTGTTGCAAAATATGATGAGACACACCGCTAAATAAAAAGTCTTCATAGGAAATTATATACTGGGAATCTATTTCAGCAGAACAACTTCCCTTTTTAGCAAAAAGAAAATGGCTGAGTTGCTACCACAATTATTTCTCGGATATTAAAAATATTGTTCCTTTCTTATAAATATGGCATGAAATATAATTTTTAAACATTAAAACCTAAATTATTTGGTCATACGAAGGGACTATTCAGTCAGTTCAGTGCAATATGTTTGAGTTTGAGTTTTGTTTAACGGCATATCAACACCTCTATGTTGGGGTTTTAAGGTATTTTTCTAATGTTCAGTTATAGTGAGAAGGTTGATTTGGTCAGATTTTGATGAAAAATGTTTTTCAGCCTTTCATAAAACTGAAGATGTCTTCTAGTTTGGTATTAAAAATCGTATTGCTGGTAAAAAATTTTTACCTTCAAAAATCTATAGTTTTCCACAAAAGTCTATATTTATATATATATTTCTATAAAAGCCTATTTTTATATTTCATAAGGTTTTGACCGCACTTTGGGGGTTACTATTTGCCCATAGCTGGGACCCTAACAGGTGCTAACATTCCGGGTCATAGTGGACATGGGAACAACAGCAATTAAGAGGTAGTTCTATGCTCCTCACAACCTCCCAGTCAGATGCTTTGCTTCTGGATGAAGTTTACCGTCATACCCAGGACATCAGTGCAATATGTGTTAACGCTCAAGCGATCATGGCTTGAAAAAAACCTGTCTGACTGGGCAGAAGATTTTCCCGCAGTAGAGTGCCATTACATTCTTGAGTAGACTGATTGTCATCCAAGGCTATAGAACCCAATCTGCCGTGCTATTTAACCCATATCTGGAAGAAAAAGAGATGCATTATACATTTCCCAAGAATATTTGCTCTAAAGTTCAACTGAAATTCGAACTCGGCTCTCCGATTTCTCGTTCTGAGTTGATATCCACTTCATCACAGGGCACATCCGAATTGAATATCAAGTAAAGCTTTAAAATGCTCTAAACTTCAGTTGGTGAGACGAAGATGCCAACTGTTACTGAATCCCTACGCTGGCACTAAATGACTAACTCCTAATCACAACTTGGGCAACCCCACCAAAGTAAGGGTGTTTTCAAAACGCATGGGAGCATAATTCTGATATTGATGAATTGTTTCTTTTTTGTTGTTGTTTTTTTAAAGTTTGGATAGAAGACGAAAACTTTCGATGACAAACAGGTGGAATGCAAGAATGGAAGTGTCGAGCTATTTCACGAAACCTAGATTCCTTAGTGAGCCACTCCAGCTCGTGGTGATTGATAGTTGCTCAACGGGTTGACATTTGTGTCCTCTTTATTTTAACTAATTTACTCTCCTTTTCGCCACCACTTCTGTTCTCTATCATATAAACTGTGTTAAAGAAAGGTTTCTGTTTGTTTAATCGGCGATTTCGGTCAGGCATATTGAAGCGAGAAACGACATATGAAATCACACGGCAACATCTACCGTAGGTGAATTGAATATCACTAATAATGCCTGCTTATATATGCAAGTATAAACAATTACAAGTTCTACCTATAGCTATGGTTCCCAAACCCGGGGTAAATTACTCCAGTGGGGTCATGAGCACATATTTTGGGGGTAATGGATGTTTGGTTTGGGAAGAGGCAATCAGATTATAATTTCACACTGTGCCAAATTATTAAAGAGACAGCATTTCAAGGAATATTTCCCCCTACCTCTATAATTCCAACAATGAATGCGTAAGAAATCCACATCTTGTGAGTGAAAATATCATTCCTGATGAGGACTATCCAGCAAAAGAAGAATTTCTCACACTCAGGATGAACAATGCACGCAAGTTTTGTTTGAAACCAAGTCTGGTCTAGACACCTTTTGGATCTCTCGTCTGCAGGATATACCAACAATAGCCTCTAGAGCAGTACAAATTCTCATAGGATTTTCAACCACTTATCTGCGGAAACAAGCTTTTTCTACTGTCCTTGGAATGAAGACCAAAGAACGTAGCAGACTCAACATGGCAAACGACGCGCGAATAGCCCTTTCAATCACAAAGCCAAGAATAAATAAACTGGAATAGGCAACACAACCTCAACACTCACATTAAGAATCGCAGCTAGGTTACGGCTACTATACCTCTGATTATTATAGGTTGGTACTATTTTCCTGAATAATTTCCATTAACTTTGCTTTTGATGTATGAAAATAGAATTACTTCTTTTCCTACATTACGGGTATTCATTGGAGTAAGGAATAATAGTGAAACTGTATATTGGGGTAAAAGCAGCAAAAAGATTAGGAACCCATGACTTACAGGCTCAAGTATAAATTCAACGCTTAGTTATATACTATATACTCTAGTATAAATCCAGTTCAGTTATTAACTTGATATGAACTTAAATACGTTTTAGCTATGGAGTCATGAATGTATATAAGTTCTGTATGAATTACTGGCCGCGGATTTATCATAACCTTTCGTTTGCTGTGCCCATCTATACTCCTCAGTTTAGCTTTGTAGATCTCTCAAAAATATAAATGTGATGAGCAGGTGTCTGCAATAGGGATTAGCTAGAGATAATTGCTGATGAGTATTCTTGGCTTCTTGCTTCCCCGTCAATTTTGATCTTCGAAAATTGATATGCAATGTCAATCGGTATCATCTGTTTTCTTAATTACTGTCTTTTATAGTCGTCTAGTCTTAATAGTATTTAGTTTTTAATAATTTTATCATAAACAAGGTATTACCACTAACAAACGCTGGGAATGACATTGAGAGAAAATACCGGGTACTGCGAGCATTGAAGAAAAGATAAAAGATGAATGCGGTACAAGAAAATACAAGATGGCAATTTAAGTTGCAGTACTGCTGCCATTTATGGTCAGGTGCCCCTGCCGTTCTCCTCAGTGTTCTTGACAAGCTCCAAAGGAGAGTCTGTAATGTGATAGGTACTGATCTAGCGACACGTCTGCAGCCACTTTCCCATCGTCGAAATGTGGCCTCCCTCTGTCTCTTCTATAAATACTTTCATGGCTTCTGCTCGGATGAGCTTAAGTCACTGATGCCTCCTCAACAGGTGTTTACCCGTGCAACCAGACTGGCAACTGGGTCCCACCCATTCACAGTCAGGTTAGCCAAACGCAGACGACAATTCTACTCCTGCAGCTTCCTCTCTCGCACTTCCCGCCTGTGGAACTCACTCCCGTATTCTTGCTTTCCTGACGGCTACGACCTCCAGAAATTTAAAAGCAAAGTTAATACTCACCTACTAACCACTGGCCTCTAGCTCTCTCCCCTCCCCTGTATAACCTTCCCTTTCTCTCCGCCCATGTACCTGTAATTGCACCTGCTTTCTCAGCTTTCTATTGTTCCTTTCTAACTAGCTTGTACTCCTCACTCTTTTCTAATTAATCTTTTTACATTTATGTAACCCCCTGCACATCAGTGGCGTTATAACGGTCATATCACGTTGAATACACCGGTTCCCGCTCGATCACCGAAGTTAAGCAACGTTGAGCCTGGTCAGTACTTACGTGGGTGACCACTTGGGAATACCAGGTGCTGTTAGCGTTCACGGATGTGCGTTGTGGTGCGGTGGATGTCGGCTTGGAGGGGGAAATCGGTGAGCCGAGTTCCAATTTCAGTCGAGCACACTGCACTCACTTGCGCACTAGTACCCTTGGGAAAGGTATTAATCCGTCCGTTCCCTCCAGTTATGGGTTAAATAACGGGGTAGGACTTGGGACCCTGCCCTTAAACAAATCCCAATGAGACTTGCTCCGTCAGGGAGGAAGCCCGCTCAACCCGACTAGGGTGAATGCGGCATACATACATACATACATACATACCTGCACATCAGTGGCGTTTCTGCCTTGCTCGGGGTGAAATGATTAAAAAAAAAAAAAAAAATATTGTAGTTACCAAGGAAATTAGTAAACGAATTGGAGTTTCACCGGCGGGAATTGCGATAAAAGAACTTGTTAGAATAGAAGTGGCGAGTATATTTAACTATTTGAACTGTAAAATGATAGGACCTAGATGCCAAGCTAGTAGCACCTTAATTTCACGTGGATTGGATGCCAAGGAAAAATTCATCAGATCAGTTTCCACGAGCATTTTAGGGAAAAAGTTGTCTTCCGTTTACTGTAAAACGAATAAAATGTAAACGCAAATTCTATCAGCTTCTTTCCTCACACTTCCCGTCTGTTGAATTCCCTTCCGTTTACTTGATTCCCCGACAGATACAATCTCCAAGAATTTAAATGTAAAGTCAATCGTCATCTCTTATCTCACTAACCTGCATCCTCTATCTCATGTTCCTTTCTCCGTCCACTCCACTCTCATCAGTATTCTTATCCTTCTCTTACCCACTTCCTGACACCTCTTATAACCTATTACGCTTTCTCATAAATTCCTTCTATGCAATCCCCGGCAAAACAGCGGCAGTAGACTGCCTTGCTTGGGGCGATATGATTATAAAAAAAGATGGGTATAAAATGTCCGAGATAGATTGATAGATAGATATGAAAAGTCGGAGATAGATAGATAGATAGATAGATAGATAGATAGATAGATAGATAGATAGTCAGTATTCTCATCTTTCTCTTACCAACTTCCTGACACACCTTATAACCTGTCACTCTTTCTCATAACTTTTCTCCTTTGTAACCCTCTGCGCACTAGTGTCAGTAAACTGACTTGTTTGGGGCGATATGATTATAAAAAAAGATGGGCATAAAATGTCCGAGATAGATTGATAGATATATGGAAAGTTGGAGATAGATAGATAAATAGATAGTCAGTATTCTCATCTTTCTCTTACCAACTTCCTGACACACCTTATAACCTGTCACTCTTTCTTATAACTTTTCTCCTTTGTAACCCCCGGTAAAACAGCGGCAGTAGACTACTTTTCTTGGGACGATATGATTAGAAAAAAAAGATAGATGTAAAATGTCCGAGATAGATAGATAGATAGATAGATAGATAGATAGTATTCTCATCTTTCTCTTACCAACTTCCTGACACACCTTATAACATGTCACTCTTTCTCATAACTTTTCTCCTTTGTAACTCTCTGCGCACTAGTGTCAGTAAACTGACTTGTTTGGGGCGATATGATTATAAAAAAAAATTCTTTGCTGCGATTTTTTAATGTTATTTTTGTGTTCCTATTGTTTATTCTACATAAATCAGATTCGCTTAAAAGAATTAAATGAATTCGTGATGGCTTTCGACCATAGGACATTGAGACACCGATTTTCGTATGGTCACCAAAGTTAAGCAAAATCAAGCCCGTAAGCTTGGGTTTGCGGGTGGTTTAATGGTGGATAATGACCATTAAGTGTTAAGGAGGGAAACGAGTTTTTATTCCGGCTCAGATCATCATATTCACTTACGTGCAAATACCATTGGAAAAGATTTGAATCCAATCGCTTTCTATAAATAGAAAGCGATCGAGAACGACAAAGGTGGCATATAACCGAATTATTAATAAAGATGATAATTTATTTGAACAGGTCTTAATTTCTTTTCGCCTAAATAACTTTATTTGTCCATAAAAAGATGGAAAAGTAGTTATAGAAAAGTAATATTTTTTGCGTCTTCTATGATAGTTTTTTACTTAATATTTTTTTTCTGTCATTGTTGTAGTGAACGACTTATCGCGTTAGCTTAAACTGTCAATTTTCTGTCGAAAAGAAAAATATCCCTTGGGCCTTAATAGGAGAAAAATAATTATCTTTTTTACCAATCGTGGCCATGAAAATATCGTCAGTAAAATCAGAATAAAAGAATGAAATTAATATTCTCAAGGAATTTGTTCCCAAATTGTTCAACGTTCTCAGACGACATATAATCAGGATTTATTGATTTCTTTCTTCAAGCCAGTTGTCGTATTTCGGCTGCTTTTACTTCTGCCAAAATCTGGTTAATAAGAAAAAAATGCTGCCATTTTCTCGGCCTGATGCAGATTTCAAAATCAGACTGTTGTGGATTCCGGATGAGGAACCGCACAAAATAATAAATAACAAAAACAGATATGGAGATAGAAAAGTAGGTTATATTGAACGTAATATACAAACTGGAACGCGGGTTAGTCAATTCAGGAATACTATTAGTAGCAATAAATATATACAGTCTTGAAGTGAAATAGTATGTCCGGGTAACTTATTCTAGCTGAGTGGAGCTCAGAGCTAGTCTGGTCTCTAGGTAACTTCGGTATCTGTCGATAACTGTAACGGATCTCTAATAATACTCTCCACTGTAAACTTCAACTACCAATTCAGATCCAACTGCTGTTCTCTCTATGGAAGGATTATAGATACACTCAGTCGAGTCCATCATTATATACCAAAAAGGGGGAGATCCCACAACACAGACAAAATTACATAAGATAAGAATTTGCTTTGAAATTCCGTCCTTTTGTCAAGCCAAGAACAGTTAGCGTTATCTGTGTGTCATGAAGCGATATTTAATAATCTCGATATTTTATGGTTACTAGAATATTTCACATTAATTTCACGAAAATCAATTCATTTTAATTTATATATTTCCAGATATTTACTGGAACCATATACATATGATCATCTCTGGACATTCATTTATTTGTGGACGACCTTTTTCAAGAGATTTTTCCTCTTCTACTGTTCAACCAAAACATCTTGCATTCCAATAACGTAGCAAATAGAGATTAGGACACAGGCCTGGGCCTGATCAATCTTGGCTTGGTCAACCTGGGGAGAATGTATGATGTTTTTAAAGGACCGAAACCGTCAATGAACCAGGGTAACATCACTGATGATGTGTCCTAACCGCATCTAAATGATGCATCTTTCAAACATTTCGCAATTTTCCCATTGAATCTGTTATTTTTAGGGTATTCTGAAAGAAGGAAATACCAAAACTGGATTAATGAAGACTTCAATAAAACATGAACCGCTACCTCGTTGTGTAAGGTTATTTAGAAAACTAATTTAACAGAGAATTTCAATTAAAGTTTTTCCAGTTCTCCTTGGGCATCGCACTATTACAAATCTGACTAGACTAAGACAAAAATAAGTTTGCATTCAAAAAATAAGGAGGGTTGTTAGGATTGTTTGTAGCTCATTAAGTTCATATCATCTCTGCATTCAGTTCAGTCTCCTTCAGAGATCATCTTCAGGGATGTAAATTGAGATAACAAAAATAGCCGCAAAACTGTGTTACTAAAAAGTAATATAAATTTTATATATGTTGGATTTACAAAAACTCCATTGACATTGTGTAATTTAATCCTTTATGTAATATAACTTTGGAAATAAATCATTTTTGAAGAAAAATTATTCCAACAACACGTTTTTGAAAGAAATAATTATTCTCAGTAAGACATTTTCGCATACAAAACTAGAAGACATTTTCAGTTTTCTAAAATAAAAAAGAATAAAAACAAAAATAATTAAATTCTGACTAAATCAACCTTCTTACTATAACTAAACATAAAAAAAAACATAAAACCCCCACCTTTTTGGCATTGAATAATCGACAAAGGTTGATATGCCGTTAAACAAAACTCAAACTCAAACAAGTCCCGTTGATTAGTTGCTTTTGTCTATTAATGTTCAGCATAATTCATGTTGAACAATTATTTTAACAGAACTCATCATGATTAAAAATAAAATCAATAAAAACCAGAGAAAATATATTTGCAAAAATTCTTAATCAAATATTCACTAGACGGGGATGGATATTATTTTCCACTCTGCAGTTTCTCACCTACATACGCAACATGGTAAGCATTCGGTATTTCCAAAACTAAAAATACTGAGTGAGTGAGTGAGTGAGTGAGTGAGTGAGTGAGTGAGTTTTGTTTAATGGAACATCAACACCTATGGGCTATATAATGCCAAAAAGTAGGACTATAACGTATTTCTTTTTAATGTTTAGCTACAATGAGTAGGTCCATCCAGTCAGATTTTGGTGAAATTATTATTATTATTATTATTATTATTATTATTATTATTATTATTATTTTAGAAAACTGAAAATGTCTTCCAGTTTTGTATTAAAAAATGTATTGCTGGTAATATTTTTTCTTCAGAAATCTATATTTTTCTGTAAAACTCTTTTCTTACGTATAAATTTCTATAAAAGTTTATTTTTATACTTTTGACCCCTGTTTGGGGATAACCTATTTACCAATAGTTGGGACCCTAACCCTGGGTCAGGGTGGACCTGGGAACAACAGCAATTAAAAGGTGGGTGATTGCTCCTCACAACCTCCCAATCAGAGGCCTTGCTGCCGGATGTAGATTATTCTCATACCCAGGACCAACTCGAGATACTGGTAATAAATTTCAGATAAGATGCATACTCTAATTCCACCAGACGATGCCTTTATATCTTGGACAGAACCATGCTTCGTCCAAGAAGCCGAATCACTCTCATTTCCCTCATAATCCCAATTTAAGCAAAAATCTAAATTCAAGCAAATTCTTTCGCCACGAACAGCTACATTGTAGAACATTCTACCGCGTTAATATTTAACCAAATATGGAATTTTATGCTTTTTCAGGTCAAGGGTCAAATTTTATCTGTCACCCATGTATTCATAAGATTTAGCTTATTATAGTTTTTTTTTAATATCAAAAACCACATTCAGAATCACTCTAATCTCGACCACTCTATAGAGTGAACATTAATATAATAGCTAGTAACTCGTCTCCGATTATGCGTGTCTGATAGGGTTTTTAGCTCTAACAGACAAGCATACTCTGACATTGAGGGCAAAACACAAAATCGAGACTCTGTTAGAGGTGTCTGCTGAGGCACTTTTGGGTATGTTCAACACTTTCAGGACTCACCACGTGTTTAAAATGCAATTATGCGGTGCGCTTCGTTTGAACAAAGACGGTACGCTCAAAAACTCTGTTGCGAGGACTTTTGACGTTTTCTAGCACAAATATAAACGAAATCTTCTGTTTGTTCACTTTCACTAGTAAATTTTGATAGAACATGTGGGATGGGGCTCAGGCACTGGGATCATATCCTCCATCAATAAATTATCTTCCAGACAAACTGAAGTATATATTTGTCTTTATTTCTGAGATGAGGTAGTATTTACAGTATTTACATTATTCGGACTATTATCCTCATCTTTGTTGCCATTTGTACGACGTGTAATAACAGATCATTTTATTTGTCAATATTTCTGAGATGAGGTAGTATTTACACTATTTACATTATTCGGACTTAAGGACGCATGGCCCAGGGGATATAGACGTTGGCTAGATCCTGTGACTTGACCCAAAGAGTTGTGAGTTAAATACCAGTCTACGGCAGTGGTGAACAACTTTAGAGGAAGATAATGTGTGACTATTAGTAGAGAGACTACTACGCAAGGAATGAAGATCATATAGCCCAGTGACTGTAATAAAGCTTTCTGTTCGAAATTCCGAACATCTGAAGAAGACTGGAGCGTACAAGGCCAAAACGTCGTACAAATGTCAACAAATATGAGGACAATTGTTCGAGTCATGTAAATATTGTAAATTAAAATGATCTTTGAACCCAAATCTCTAGGGGGTCTTGAAAAAATACAACAGAGAATCCGTAATGCGATTGATCCCGACTTGGCAGCTCAGATACAGTCACTTTCTCACCGGCGCAATGTGGCTTCTCTGTATCTCTTCTACAAATACTTAGACGGCTTCTGTACAGAAGATCTTGGCTCAGTGGTGCCTACCTATATATGAACTTACTCGAGCAACAAGATTAGCAACTAGGTCCCACCCTTTTATTGTGAAACCAATAAAAGGGAAAGGCAAATTCTACACCAGGGGCTTCTTTTCTCGCACTTTTCGCCGGTGGAATTCCATTCTGTTTACTTGCTTCCCCGACAGCTACAATCTCCAAGAATTGGAATTCTCTTACCCACTTCCCGATACCCCCTATAACCTGACACTTTTTATCATAACTTTCCTTCTATAAAACTCCCTGCAAAACAGTGGCAGTAAAATGCCTTTCTTGGAGTGATACGAGTATAAAAGAAAAAAAATAGATAGATAGATAGATAGATAGATAGATAGATAGATAGATAGTGCAAAAACTACAATCTGCGAGAATGTAAATGTAAGTCTGTAGTCATTTCCTAACTCACTAACCTGCATCCTCTCTCTCATCCCTTTAATTTGTCCACCCCACTCTCATCAGTTTTCTCATCCTTCTCTTGCCCAGTTCCAGAAAACCCCTATAACCTGTCACACTTTCTCATAACTTTCCATCTATGTAACCCCCTGCCCAACAGTGGCTGTATATCTGTTTTGCTTGGGGCAATATGATTATAAAAATGTTCAGAAATCATAACAGTTTGACGGCTTTTCTTGCTTTTCTTAACAGACACTGTCGTACATATTTGTAAGTGAGCACTTTTTTTTTGCTTTGAATATTTCTGGCACCTTCTTTTGTATATAACTTGAAAAATTCTTGATAAATTCAAAAGAAGAATATGGAAAGATATTAATGTTAAACTTATGTACATTCCTCATTCACATTCCTACTGACATAATGTTGTTTCTTTCGCCATTTCTATTAATATGTTCATGGTAATTGTTTGAAAAAAAATTCTTTGATTGTGCTAGGTTTTATAAATTTAATGACACTACTTGTTTGGCGGCCACGGCTCACCATTTTGTAACTGCAACGGCTACATGTAAACGTAAGTTCTATAATGATGTTTTCTTCTTTCGTAGTTCTCGTTTGTGAGACTCTCTTCCGGCTTCTTGCTTCACAGTCAATTTCGATCATTACAAATTTAAATTCAATGTTATTCGTTATTTTCTGTATTACTGTTCTTTTATAGATGTCACTTCTTAATAGTATTTACTTTTCAATAATTTTAGCCAAAGCAAGGCCGTACCGCTATTAGTGCGCAGAGGCTTACTGTAATATAAAAGAGTTAGAACTGGGGCTATTGAAGAAAAAGAATAAAAGATGAACGGGATTCAAGAAGATAGAAGATAGCAGTTGGCGTTGCATTTAACTTTTGGAGATTGTAGCTATCGAGGAAGAGAAAAGACTGGGTACGCAGGGTATTGAAGAAAGAATAAAAGATGAACAGGATTCCAGAAGATAGAAGATAGCAATTGACATTGCATTTAAGCGTTTGCACATTGTAGCTATCAGGGAAGAGAAAAGACTGGGAGCGGAATGTATTACCGAATTCTAGAAGATAGAAAATAGCAATTGGCGTTGAATTTAAACTTTAGGGGATTGTAGCTATCAGGGAACAGAAAAGACAGGGTAAAAAGAGTATTACGGGATTGAAGAAGATAAAAAAATAACACTTGGCGTTGAATTTCAAACTTTGGAGATTGTAGCTATTAGAATATAAGAGAATAGACTAGGTACAGATGGTGTGGAAGAAAGAATAAAAGATGAACGGGATTGAAGAAGGCAGACGATAGAAATCGACGTTGCATTTAAACTTTTGGAGATTGTAGCTATCAGGAAAGAAATAAGACTGGGCATTGAGAGTATTGAAAAAGGTATAAAAGATGAACTGGATTCAAGAATATAGAAGATATCAATTGGCTTTGCATTTAAACGTTTGGATATTGTATCTGTCAGAAAACAGAAAAGACTGCGTACAGAGGGTATTGAAAAAAGAATAAAAGAGGAAAGCAATTCAAGAAGATAAAAGATAGCAATTGGCGTTGCATATAAACTTTTGCGGATTGTAGCTATCAGGGGAAAAAGACTGGGTACAGAGTGTATTGAAGAAAGAATAAAAGATGAACGGCATTCAAGAAGATAGAAGATAGCAATTGGCGTTGCATTTAAGTTTAGAGATTGTAGCTATCAGGAAAGAGAAAAGACTGGGTACAGAGGGTATTGAAGAATGAATAAAACATGAACAGGATTCAAGACAAAAGAAGATAGCAATTGGCGTTGAATTTAAACTTTGGGAGATTGTAGCTATCAGGGAATCGAAAAAACGGGGTACAGAGTGTATTGAAGAGAGTATCAATGAACCGGATTAAAGATTATGGATGATTGCAATTGGCGTTGCATTTCAAATCTTGGAGATTGTAGCTATCAGATAAGTAAGTAAATGAATGAGAATCCTACAGGCAAGAACTACGTGAAAAGAAACTTTTGGAATAGAAGTAGCCGTTGCATTTGGCTATTTAAGCACTAAAAGTATGGGACCGAGGTACTAATCTAGTAGTATGCTTAAATTAATTTGGTTGGGGAACCATAGAAAAAAGCTCCTCAATGAAAAATACTTTTAGAAAAGAGAGAATTCGCGACAGTGAAAAAATTGCTGAATTTGAGATGCAGAGACTTTTCTATAAATAGATTAATGGTAATTGTTCAGGTAAGCACTTTCTTATGGAATCTAGATTTTATGAATAAAAGAGCAATACTAGATTATGAGGATGTGAGTTTTGGTGCAGTAGATATCGACTCGGAACGAAAAATTTGGGTGTCGAGTTCGAATTCTAGTTGAATTCCGTGCTTTCACTTATACGCAAATACCCTTGGGAAAGGTAATAATACTTCTCTTCCCTCAAGTTATGGGTTAAATAATAGCCCAGATTGGGTTCTATAGCCTATTGCAGAAAGCAATGTCAACCTACTGCGGGATCATCTTCTGCCGAGTCAGTCATGTCTCTTTCGACACATGATCGCCCCTTGTGTTTATCACGTATGGCACTTAACTGACTAGATCTCATCAATTTTACTTTTGAATTTCTCTCGCTTCTCATTTGTGGATATTTCTTTCAGCTTCAGGCCTTCCAGCAAACTTCAATCTGCAAAAAAATAAATGCAATATAAATGCTTCTGTGTAGATTTTCTGATTATATTTCTCTTCCTGCTCATTACACTGCTCACCTTTAAAATTTGAAATGGTGTCGAGACACCAACCATTTTTTAGCTAATTTGAGGGCGCTGATTTCTGAAACTGACTATTTATTTTGGCTAGCTAACGTTTTTGCTGTGCAGAAATACTTTAATTTTGGAAAAAACGTATTTTTTCATTTATTTTCTGTACATATATTGACCGATAGCAGTATTTCTTAAAGTAAAATCGTAGAAACATTTCAGTTCGTATTCAAACCAACAAATATTGGTCTACTTATTGAGAGTTACTTTTTTTTCAATAACAATCAATTGTCTCATGTTCTGATACTCCAGTAGTAGTCATCCATCATTCGTTTATCTCACCTTCCCAGGTAGCGCTACTCTATTGTTTTAATATCCTGATGGAATCATTCTCCTTGCTCATCACTCACACCGCCGCAATTAACCAGAAAATTATCTACATGACTATGTAAAAAATAAACGTTAATATTCATATTTGCTAAATACTGATAAAATGTATCAGTTATTTTTAATTTGGGTAAAAAATTTGAAAAAAAAAATCGGTACTATTTTAAATTTTTTGCCTCAAAAACACTTTTTTCTTATATAAATAGATTATTTGAGGTGGCTGAAATTTAAATCTAGTTTATTTGAGGTGGCTGACATATATCGCTCGGCTTACCTAAAAAATAAATATTGCGATAAATCAATATCGTCAATCTATTTTTTTCTAAAATAATTAGCAATTTCAGTATAGCAAAAAACTGTACTAAACCATGAAAATCTAAGGTTATATTTGGAATCAGCAACATCAAATTAGCTATAAATCTTGTTTGATTTCTTGGTTCCAAAAATCGTGTTGACGAGTGTTATCAATGTTTCTGATCTTAACTTTTCCACAGCCACTAAACCCTTGTGACTTACTGTCTTTACTGCCTTCAATAAGGAGAAACCGATTAAAAAATAGAAAAATATTCATATTCTTTAAAAATATGTTTTGCTCCTGTCTCCCAGTTCAGATAGATAATATTTATAATTGTTATTACTAATTCCATTACTGGCGTCTTGCTTCTAAAAAAGGCAGACGATGTTGTACATAACTAAATATAGTATATGGAAAGTCGAATTTTCCTTGTAGCATAAAGTGGTATTAGATCATATTTATTGGCATTGATTGACATAAATAATGTTTTCTTTTCTGAACAGAATCATTAATCGATTTAAGAGAACAATGGAAATACAGGGTGACTGAAATGCAACTCTCAATTTTGAAATACTTATAATTTATTTATTAACTATAGTTTTTTCAGGAAGGTGCTATGAGAGAAAAGTGTTTAGCCTGAGGCGTTATTCAAAATTCGATATTGACACCAGATTATACTACTTGCTTCTCAAGCCACGCTGGAATAGCTAACTGATTTTACAACGAATGCCTCTGGTATGGAAGACATAACCTTCTATTCGCACGTCAATTTCTTCCAAGATCTTTGATATAGCAAACTTGCTCCTTTAACCAACCTAAAAAATAGGTCGCGACTTCTGGCCTGTCAGTCAGTCAGGTAACTGGTTCGTGATACGCGCTTAGGCGATCATGTCTCTTTCGAGATATTTCTAACTAACAGAAGATTTTTTACTAGTAGGTTTCCATAGTTGGAGGAAGAAGAGATGAATTAATACCATTCACAAGGGTATTTGTGGGTGAATGGAATGAATTTGAATTCGAACTCGGATCTCCGATTCTTCTTTCGAGTTGATATCCATCGCACCACAACGCAGATCTCTGCTGACTATTCATAGATAACATAAGGAGTTAGTTTTCAATCACCCTGTAGGAATAATTTTCTTTCTAAGTGATCTCTGCAGATAAGTTGGATAATCGCGTTAATGAAACACTGAAGGTCTCACTCAGCTTGCTCGTGTCGTTAAAACGGGATATGGGAGGGCTACAAAATCCATAAAAAACTATTAGATTGTCATGATTATTCAACAAGAGGAAACGATTACTGAAAGAGTCTCTAGAAACTTTATCTGGTCCTGAATAAATAAAACTACTGCGTCTGCTTGGTGCAGGAAATGTTACTATAATCAGTAACTTAACTGTTATTTGCACAAGATAACTTAATTGGCGGACTGAGAGAGCTGGTGGTCATTTAGCTCTAATGTCTTTGGAAAAGAAATCAATACGCACCACCTACAGTTATGGCTAAATTGTAAATGATAATCTGTTTCCGAAAACTGTTTGGAAACGAGGCCAGACTTGGTCAACAGATATTTCGAAAAAGGGGTTTAGACACCGTGACTAAAAGTAGGTGGTAATCTCTATATCTTCAATGACACTTCCTTCAGCACAAAATATCACCATTTAGATTTTTGTACGTGTGATTTGATATTATTTTCCAATTCAAAGCTCACGTCATTTTCTCACTATGCCGTTTGAATGATTGTGATGTTTATAATTTGAATCACACATTTGTTTTTCTCTTTCTTAGATGTCTAATTGATTTTGACTTTTTCGACAAAACCTGACGGCACTTCCCTCCTCCTCTCTCGTCTTACTGATTTTGAATTTTTACAATGCGCAGTTCACGCGTTTTGTTCACTTTCTCTCCTTCTCTCTTTCTTCCTCTCTCTCTCTCTCATCCTCTCTCTCTCATCCTCTGTCTCACCCTCTCTCTCTCTCTCTCTCTCATTCTCGCTCGGTTTTCTTTAATAGATTCTGTTGTCCCCAATTCGAATCTCACGCTATTGTCTCTTTCTGTGACGTCTTACTGATTTTGATTTTCGCAATGCAGAGTTCACGCGTTCTGCTCACTCTCTTTCTCTCCTTACCTCTCTTCATTTCTCTTTCTCTCTCTTTCTCTCTACCTCCCTTCCTTCTTTTTTCTCTTTCTATCTTTTTCTTTGATGTTTGATTCTGATATCTGCAGTTGGTCTCTTACGTATTTTTCTGTTTTTCGGCACCTGATTGATCCTGATTTTTATAGTGCAAAGATCAAGACTGTTAATCTCCCTTTGATATCAAATTGGTTCTGATGTTTCCGATTAGAACGAAACCCCTTTTGTACTTTCTGCGACACTTGACTATACGGAATTTTACAATGTGAAGATAACACATTTTACTCCCACTCTCTTTGATGTCCAATTGATTCTAACATTCCCAAATGCGAATCTTAACTTTTCCCACTTTTGTGAGGCATAAATATTCGTTTTTTTTTACTGTACGAAAATCATACGTTTTGCTCTCTCTCTCTCTCTCTCTCTCTCTCTCTCTCTCTTGTCTCTACCTCTCCCGCTCCATCTCCCTCTTTTGGTTGCTTCTGATGTCTCTAATTTAAAATTCGCATCTTGCGCCACACCTGGGGCACCGAATGATTCTGAAATTTACAAATGATGCCGTTTTCTGTTTCTTTGACGCCTGATTCAGTCTGATATGTCCATCTCGAATCATACGTATTTTGTCCTTTCTTCGACGCCAGATTCATTCTATGTCCATCTCGAATCATACGTATTTTGTCCTTTCTTTGACGTCTGATTCATTCTATGTCCATCTCGAATCATACGTATTTTGTCCTTTCTTTGACGCCTGATTCAGTCTGATATGTCCATCTCGAATCATACGTATTTTGTCCTTTCTTCGACGCCAGATTCATTCTATGTCCATCTCGAATCATACGTATTTTGTCCTTTCTTCGACGCCAGATTCATTCTATGTCCATCTCGAATCATACGTATTTTGTCCTTTCTTTGACGCCTGATTCATTTTGATATGTCCATCTCGAATCATACGTATTTGGCCCTTTCTTCGACGCCTGATTCAGTCTGATATGTCCATCTCGAATCATACGTATTTTGTCCTTTCTTCGACGCCAGATTCATTCTATGTCCATCTCGAATCATACGTATTTTGTCCTTTCTTTGACGCCTGATTCATTTTGATATGTCCATCTCGAATCATACGTATTTTGCCCTTTCTTCGACGCCTGATTCAGTCTGATATGTCCATCTCGAATCATACGTATTTTGTCCTTTCTTCGACGCCAGATTCATTCTATGTCCATCTCGAATCATACGTATTTTGTCCTTTCTTTGACGCCTGATTCATTTTGATATGTCCATCTCGAATCATACGTATTTGGCCCTTTCTTCGACGCCTGATTCAGTCTGATATGTCCATCTCGAATCATACGTATTTTGTCCTTTCTTTGACGCCTGATTCATTTTGATATGTCCATCTCGAATCATACGTATTTGCCCTTTCTTCGACGCCTGATTCATTTTGATATGTACATCTCGAATCATACGCATTTTGTCCTTTCTTTGACGCCTGATTCATTTTGATATGTCCATCTCGAATCATACGAATTTTACCCTTTCTTTGACACCAGATTCATTCTGATATCTCCATCTCGAATCATACGTATTTTGCCCTTTCTTTGACGCCTAATTCATTCTGATATGTCCATCTCGAATCATACGTATTTTGTTATTTCTTTGACGTTTGATTCATTCTGATATGTCCATCTCGAATCATAAGTATTTTGCCCTTTCTTTGACGCCTGATTCGTTCTAATATGTCCATCTCGAATCATAAGTATTCTGCCCTTTCTTTGACGCCTGATTCATTCTAATATGTCCATCCCGAATCATACTTATTTTGCCCTTACTTTGACGTCTGATTGATTCGATCTAGTCAATGTCTTTGATATTTAATTGATCTTGATATAGCCAATTAGAAGCTGCGATCATTTGCTGTTGCTATACCGTTTGAAGTTTTCTAATGTTAGGTATTGGATAGTTTTTTTTTTTACTGTAGGTTTTGTAGTCTCCTAGTCAATGTTTTTTCTTCTTTTACTTATTTACTAGTTGGGTCAAGTCTTTCTTCCAGTTAACCTTCTGTGTTTTTCGTCAACACATATTTTTGTGCTACATATTATAAATGAGAGTGGCCTTAACACACCAGGAAAAATTGCGCAAAGCCCTCAATTTGGTTAGTACCCGACATGATGGCTATTACGCAGTGGTTCCCAAAGAATTTTTAAAATAGCAACCATTTTGCTAACAAACATTTTGTTCACACTTCGATATCAAAATAAATTTCGAATATCATACTGAATTCATCTTTCGTCGTAATATGACACAATTGCTAATGATACAAGATTTTTGTAATTTTGATATTGTTTTCGCTTCTACTATAAATGCCAATGATTAAAACGCTAAAAAGTATTTTATAGCATATCTCAAACTTTCCTAATGCGTTGAAGTAAACTAGCAAATTTCTAACACTTAAAATAATTTCTTTTCAATATGAACTTTTGTATTTAGTCTATTTACTCATCAGTTATGTGACATACATGATACACATTTTGGCAATCATGTTTCGAAAGATACATGACAGAATGGGCAGAATATTTTTTCTGCAGTACGTTGCCATTATTATTTGCAGTAGACAGGTCGCCAGTCAAGGCTATAGAACCCAATCTGTCCTGCTAATTACTCTATAAATAGAGAGATGGGGAGGACGGATTAATACCTTTCCTCAGAGTATCTGCGCGTAGATAATTGTAAAGAATTTAACTGGAATTCGAACTCGGCTCTTCGATTTCTCCTTCCGAGCCAATAGCCACAACGTACATTCAATTTACCTATACCAATTTACCTACTGATAAAAGAAATAGAAAAAATTGATATATGCATTTCTCAAGGGCATTAGTTCGTCTTGAATTCGAACTCGGTTCAACGATTCCTTAATCCGAGTCGCTATCCAAAAACAATGAATAAGCGGAGGATGGACAGGTTAGATGACAACAGCAATAAAAGAAAGGAAGAACAAAAAAGTAAACAGAATGATGATAAATGAGACGTTAATTAAAAAAGAGAGAAAAGCATTGAAATTGTGTAAGAAAATAAATACATTAATGACAAATGCTAAAGATTCAATAATAAAATCAACGCAAGATAATACAAGTAAGTATCGGGACTGTATTTATACGATGGTTATTCAATAAATGAGGTTAATCTTTCGGTATAAGGACTTCTAATACATATAGAAGCTTACTTTTTTAAAATCTTTTTCCCTTACTTCTTTTTCAAAGGGATTTAATTTTTTTCAGATTGAAAAGAAGCATTGACAGTTTTGGAGATTAACAAAGACGGCCGACCATGAAGCATGCTCCAGGATTGAACAAAGGTCAGTTATCAAGCCTTTTGTTGCAGAAGGGTGTAAACCAGTTGAAATTCATAGGAGAAGGTCAGCTGTGTATGGTGCCACATATTTCAGTCAAAAAATGTCTACAAGTGGGCTAAATTGTTTTAAGAAGTTTGAAAGTGTTGATGAAGTCAAAAGTGCTGTAAGCGATTGGCTGAGACATCAGTCCAAAGATCTTTACACTGAAAAAGTACGGAAGCTTGTGCACATATGGGAAAAGTTTGTGAGACTGCTGGCAGACTACGTTGCAAAAAATAGTAAGCTTCTATCTGTATTAGAAAAATTTACCTTGGAAAAATTCACCTTATTTATTAAATGACACTCGTAGAAGTCCTTATACCAAAAAATTCACCTTATTTATTGAATGACACTCGTAGAAGTCCTTACATCGAACAATTCACGTTATTTATTAAATAAACCTTTTAGAAGTCCTTATACCAAAAAATCACCTTATTTATTGAATGATCCTCGTAGAAGTTCTTATAGAGGAAAATTCACCTTATTTATTGAATGACCCTAGTAGAAGACCTTATACCGAAAGACTCACTTTTTTATTGTATGACCTTCGTAGAAGTCCTTATAACGAAAAAATCACCTTATTTATTGAATGACCCTGATGGAAGTCCATATACAAAAAAGTCTCCTTATTTATTGAATGACACTCGTAGAAGTCCTTATACCGAAAAATTCATATTTTTTATTGAATGACCCTCGTAGATGTCCTCATGCCGAAAAATTCACCTTTTTTATTGAATGACACTCGTAAAAGTCCTTATATCGAAGAATTCACCTTATTTATTGAATGGCCCTCGTAGAATGGAGCTCAAGTGTGGAGAATGAACCTGCATGATATAAATTGGTCTTGAACTCTCTAACACGATGTAAAAACCTTATCGCTCTATTTCATTGTTTACAGCATTTCTTGCAAAAGGAATGCGTTTAGAGTGCATAACAATTGTTTCATAAGTGACTTCTACATGTCTAACATTTTTTGCTAAATGAACATCCTGCATGCCCGACAATCACTATATTTCCTAGAATTTAACTTTTGCAACATTCTCTTCTTAAAAAGCAAAATATCTTTTAAAAGGATCGAGATTTATGACGCAAAATAATCGAAACTTACGCGTAGACAGCCGCTCACTAATCCACCAAAAGACGTACTGCAACGCTTCTAGTAATCAAAACGACACTCTATCATGTTTGGGAAAGACTTAAGTGTAATCAAGAAACTTTACTGGCAGCAAACCGCTTGTATACGGACAAGTAACGAATTCAGCAGATATACAAATATAGAAAGGGGCGTAAGACAAGGATGTGTCTTTTCACAGGATCTATTCAACTTGTACAGTTAGACTATTATGAGAACCCTAGATGTTATGCCTGGATTCGTCATCAGAGGCCACAATTTAAACAACCTAAGGTACGTAGATGATACAGCACTGATAGCAGACTCGGAAAGGAAACTAAAAGACCTCCTAAAGAAGGTACTTGTGTAATATAATAATTTCCGGCCGTTGAAAGGAACGGATGTTTGTTTGACCTTATTTCCGGCAGTAGCGGAAATGGCCACAAGAGGCAGACAGGACAGGTGTCTCTGAGAATTTACGTAGGCGTCGTGTAGGCGTCGCGGATCGAGGCAAAACCCGGAAGAAACAAGTTCCGGTTTTGGAAGATATAAAAAGACCTCGAAAACAAGGATTCGCCAGAAGTCGAAGAAGAAGCTAGAAGAGTCACAGTCAGTCAGTCAGTCTCGACAGACGAGTCTAGGCAGAGAGACGTAGAAGAGAACAGATACGACGACACTCCCCCGTCACCCCTGTCAACCTTGGAAGAGCGCTCCCTCAACTCTCTGTACCCTAGGCTACACGGTTCATCGTCATCAATAAAAATATAACTCATAATTTTATATACATGCGTGTTTGTCTGTTTATTGATATACAACACTTGAAGAGAGTGAATAGAAAGGACTACAAATAAACTGCAAAAAAACCGAATGCATGGTCATCAGTAAAGAAAAGCCCAATCTGACAAATACAGGTCGGAGATACTGAAATGAAATTTAAATACCTAAAAAATGTTATAACAGAAGACAGTAAGTGCGACACAGATATCTGAAGGCGAATTGGCATGTCGAAGAAAGCATTCCAGAAGTTGAGTGAAGTATTAAGAAACAGGACAATTTCGCTAGAAACAAAGAAGAGAATACTGGACTGCTAAGTGTGGTCAGTACTTCAATATGGCAGTGAATGCTGACAATATCATCGAAGATGAATGAAAAAATTAAAGCAACTGAAATGTGGTTCTACAGAAGGATGCTGCTAATATCATGGATCGAGCATATGAGCAATGATGAAGGTTTTGGAAAGGATGGAAATGAAAAGAAAATTAATACAAAGCATCAGGAAGAGACAGCTGAAGTTTCTGGGACATGCAATGAGGAAAAAGAGCTTGGAAAAGCTGATAATAACAGGTCAGATATAGGGAAAAAGAGACAGGGGAAAGCAGCAGATAACATATTTAAATGACCTAATCAGGTGGATGATGGAACGAGGGTTGCATGGTGTAACGGGAGGTGTGCTAAGAGCTACCAGGGATAGGGAGACGTGGAAAGCCATGATCGCCTACGTCCTGAAAGAACAGGGCACATAGAAGAAGAAGAAGAAGAAGAAGAAGAAGAAGAAGAAGAAGAAGAAGAAGAAGAAAGCCATGGCCGGATAAGTCCATCAATCTTTTTTCCCGTTACGTGAAAGTTCTTAAAAAATGGTAAAATCATTTATTGCAAATCGCCTGAAGACACCAGATGGTAGAAACCTAATAACTCGTTTACAAATTATATATATATATATATATATATATATATATATATATATATATATATATATTAGAAATAGTAGAAATCGACAGTCCACTGTTTGTAGGGATTTATTTCATTAATAGTTCTGGATACTTAGGCTATTATATGTGGTAATACTTTATAAACGTTTAATAAAAAAGTATTTCTACACACACACACACATATATATATATATATATATATATATATATATATATATGAGAATGGCCGGCCACTCGTATTCAAGGATACCCGTCTATTAAGACTGCTTGCGAATACCCTATTGTAGACGCCTGTTTAGACACACTTGAACTTGCTCAACAGCCACGGAACCCACCTGTGCTTTATTCCGTATCTATCTTGAGCTGGCCTTAAATGCAATTTCTGCCAGAGAGCGCGTTATCTAGCATAAACAACAATCTGAACAAGCCCAGGATGCTCCTGCCCTCGGTCACGATGACTTGAAAATTCGTGCTAGCAAAACCATCGAGAGCTCTTCAAAGAGATAGTCTCTCAATTTCACTTCCATAGCTTATGTCAACACGTGATATTTGAGTCACATTTTAGTCGATAATGTTATTGACACCGGTATCCAAATGCAAATTTTTACTGAAATTTTCAATTTTCCCGTTTCTAATGTATAATGTATTCTTCTAATAATTAATTCTTTTCTTCTCCCATAGTTTATCAGAAACACTAAATGGGGATTAACTTTAAATTTATATTATTGAACATCAAAGATGGTTGAAATAAGGACAGAAGTGAGTTCCACAAATAAGAAGGGCAAGAGAAGAAACAGTTAAGACAGAAATTACGGTTTTAATTTCCATTGTAAAATAATAAGACTGCCAATCTAAAAAAGCTCTTCATAGTGCAGAGTAATATCTATTTTTTAATAAGAGAAAAATGTAGTTTGTTTTTTTAATCATTTCAAGCAATGTGGTACCGCCACTGATGTGCAGAGGGGCTACATAAGTGAGTTAATATTTTAGGCAGTAGCAGAGTGATGGTAAAGACAAACCAACTGAAAGCGAAATAGCAAGAGAAGGATGTGAACCCTGGAGTGAAGACAGTTACGAAGGTAGAGAGAAAGGAAAAGAACAAGATACACGGGGTGATATAGAAAGAGTGAAGAGAAAGACGAAACAACTACAGGGGGTGAAAGAGAAAGAGCAAGAGAAGGATGGGAACACGGGAGTGAAGACAGTTACGAAGGTAGAGAGAAAGGAAAAGAACAAGATACACGGGGTGATATAGAAAGAGTGAAGAGAAAGACGAAACAACTACAGGGGGTGAAAGAGAAAGAGCAAGAGAAGGATGTGAACCCTGGAGTGAAGACAGTTACGAAGGTAGAGAGAAAGGAAAAGAACAAGATACACGGGGTGATATAGAAAGAGTGAAGAGAAAGACGAAACAACTACAGGGGGTGAAAGAGAAAGAGCAAGAGAAGGATGGGAACACGGGAGTGAAGACAGTTACGAAGGTAGAGAGAAAGGAAAAGAACAAGATACACGGGGTGATATAGAAAGAGTGAAGAGAAAGACGAAACAACTACAGGGGGTGAAAGAGAAAGGTCAAGAGAAGGATGGGAACACGGGAGTGAAGACACTTACGAAGGTCGAGAGAAAGGAAAAGAACAAGATACACAAGGTGATGTGGAAAGAGTGAAGAGGAAGACGAACCAGTTACAGGGGGTGAAAGAGAAAGAGCAAGAGAAGGATATGAACACAGGTGTGAAGACAGTTGCGAAGGTAGAGAGAAAGGAAAAGAACAAGATACACGGGGTGATGTAGAAAGGGCTGGAGTTAATTGGATAAGAGATGAGAATCGACTTTGCATTTAAATTGCCGTAGGTTGTAGCCGTCAGGTAAGCAAGTTTATGGAAGAGAGTTCCACAGGCGGAAAGCTCGAGAAAAGAAGTTGATAGAGTAGAATTGTCGCCTGCATTTGGTAGATCTAAATGTAAAAGTGTGGGAACTTGTTGCCAGTCTGGTTGCTCGAGTAAATTCTTGTGGACGGGGTACCAGTGACCTAAGTTCGTCAGAGCAGAAGCCATGAAAATATTTATAAAGAGACAGAGGGAAACCACATCCCGCCAATGAGAAAGTGTCTGGAGTCGAGCTGCAAGGTCGGGACCAATCACATTGCAGATTCTCCTTTAGAGCCTGTCGAGAACACTGAGACGAACATCAAGGGCGCCTGACCAGATATAACAACAGTATTCCATGCACGGTCGGATGGTTGAATTGTATATGTGCAGGATGAATTCCTGTCCCGACACAGTGACCTAAAGGATACTTCCTAATAGTGGATTTAGCTATTGATTTAATTTAATGATTCCACTTGAGGTAAGGCCGACGAGGTGTAGTGTATGACTTTCAAAGAGCCTTACTTGGTGCATGCTTATGGGTGGCAGGAGAAATTGCCTGTGATAATTGACAGATAGGAGTTTCGTTTTGCAAGCCCAAAAGAGGGGATACAGAAACCGGGCCTAGAATCTGTTTTATCTTAATCCTAGATAGCTATGATTACTGACGTAAACATACCACAGAATTCTTCTTCTTCTATGTGCCCTGTCCCCTCAAGACGTAGGCGATCATGTTTCTCCACGTCTTCCTATCCATCGTGGCTCTTAGTAATTTTGCTCCTGTTACTCCTGACACCAGAGTTTATTCTCGCCTCGACCAAAAATCTGGTGTAGGCGACAAAGCTAACCTTGCAGCCGAGTTTGAAAAGAACCTCCAATCCGTAGTGGACTGGGGTAATAAATGGCTCGTAAATTTTAATGCTTCTAAAACGAAGCAACTATCAATTAACCATCATAGACAATCACACCTACCTCCCATTAGCATGAACCAGGCTTGCCTCCCAGAGAGTAAAACACTACGCCTCCTTGGTCTCACACTTACAGCGGACCTCAAATGGAATGACTATATCGAATCCATTGGTAAATCCGCTGCTATGAAAGTCGGTTCTCTTTGCAGGACATGGACGTTTTTTCCGTCTGAATCTATCTCGCACATATATAAATCTACCATCCGCCCGTGCATTGAATACTGCTGTCATATCTGGTCGGGTGCCCCTGCTATTCTCCTGGGGCTTCTCGACAAGGTACAGCGGAGCGTCTATAATGTGATCGATACCAACTTGGCAGACTGCCTGCAGTCTCTCTCTCTCACCGGCGCGACGTGGCTTCCCTGTGACCTTCTATAAATACTTTCACGGCTTCTGCTCCAATGAACTTAGATCACTGCTGCCCCCTAGTTACGAATTTGTACGAGAAACTAGATTAGCAACTAGATCCTACCCTTTTACAGTGAAACCGATAAAATGCAACCGCAACTTCTGCTCCAATAGTTTCTTTTCTCGCACTTCCCGACTGTGGAATTCTCTTCCATATGATTGCTTCCCCGACGGCTACAATCTCCAGGAGTTTAAATGTAAGGTCAATAGACACTTCCTAACACACTAACTCGCTCTCATTCTTTCAAACACTCTTCCCATCTGCCCAACCCTCATCCTTGGTATCCTTACCCATCTATCACCTTCTTTCTGACATTTCCTACATCTAAGCACTCCTCCTCTTTACCTTCCCCTATGTAGCCCCATGCGCAATAGTGGCAGTGGAATGCCTTGCTTGGGGTGAAATGATTTTAAAAAAAAGCCCCGTTCCGTCATCCAGCTGATCAGGCTCTGCAAATATGTTATCCACTGCCTTCCTCTGTGTCTTTCCTTCTATCTGGCCAGTCAGTGTCAGGTTCTCCACCACAGTATTACTTGCACCAAAACAACTCATTCTTACTTACCGTACTTACTACAGAATACAAACTACCTAAGATTTTCTATGTAGTTCTAAATACTTCCCATATGTACAATTTGTCTGTATGGTTAAGAAATAAAAGTAAAAACATTACCATAGGGACGAGTTCATACGAAAGATTATCATGAAAGTATTTATAGATAAAGCACAGGGAAAATACCAGCTCAGACAAAATAATATTTCTCATTTTTCTCTTTGGATTTATCAAGATTTTTTTAAATATCCAGGATTACCACAGGACAATGTGGCAACAGTTTACTCTGCGTGGAGGAATGGTAAACTTAAAAGTTTTTCCTTGCTCTAGCACTCATTCAAATAATCTAAGTAGGTAGGTCACTGATTCTTTTATTTTGCCACTTCTTCTGTTTTTAATTTTCTAAGCTCTCATTCTCTTAAAATGTACAATAAATTTCAAACGTATTCCTTTCTTATTTATTTATTTATACGTATCCATTTTTTTATTCGTACGTATCTTTTTTATTTATTTGTATCTTTTTTTATTTATACGTATTCTATTTTTCATTTATACGTATCCTTTTTTATTTATACGTATCCATCTTTTATTTATACGTATCTTTTTTTATTTATACGTATCCATCTTTTATTTATACGTATCCTTTTTTTATTTATACGTATCCATCTTTTATTTATACGTATCCTTTTTTATTTATACGTATCCATCTTTTATTGATACGCCTGATTTTTTTATTTATACGTATCCATCTTTAATTTATACGTATCCTTTTTTTATTTATATGTATCCATCTTTTATTTATACGTATCCTTTTTTATTTATACGTATCCATTTTTATTTATACGTACCTTTTTTTTATTTATACGTATCCATCTTTTTATACGTATCCTTTTTTATTTGTACGCATCTTTTTTTATTTATACGTATACATCTTTTATTTATACGCATCCTATTTTTTTTTATTTATACGTATCCATCGTTTATTTATACGTATCCTTTTTGATTTATAAGAATCCATCTTTTTTATACGTATCCTTTTTGATTTATACAAATCCATCTTTTTTTATACGTATCCTTATTTATTTATACGAATTCATCTTTTATTTATACGTATCCTTATTTATTTATACGAATCCATCTTTTATTTATACGTATCCTTTTTTATTTATACGTATCCATCTTTTATTTATACGTATCCTTTTTTATTTATACGTATCCTTTTTTATTTATACGTATCCATCTTTTATTTATACGTATCCTTTTTTATTTATACGTATCTTTTTTAATTATACGTATTCTTTTTTTATTTATATATATCCTTTTTTTATTTATACGTATGTTTTTTTATTTATACAGATCCTTTTTCATTTATACCTATTCTTTTTTATTTATATATATCCTTTTTTATTTACACGTATTTTTTTTTTATTTTTACGCATCCTTTTTTATGTATACGTATCTTTTTATGTGTATTCTTTTTTATTTATATCTATCCTTTTTTATTTTTACGTATCTATTTTTTACTTAAATGCATATGCAACCAAACTTAGTTCATTAGAAGATCTGAAAGCTGAAATAACTAATGTGATTTCAGGCATTACTGTAAATCAGTTGGAAAATGTTTGCCGTGAACTGCAAAATCGTATTACCGTTTGTATTACTAATGATAGATGACATGTAGAAGCTTAAATAAAATTTCAATAAAGCCTTAAGAAATATAGATTTCTTTCTTTCTAATCTTTTTTAAACATTATTTCTATCGCAAATACAAATAAAGTTATATTTTTTTTAAAATGCACCCGAACTTATGGACACCCTTTATATTAAACAAAACACCTATTTTTAGTTTTCATATTTACCTTATATTTTTACTTATATTTTTCATGCCTTAGAATTAAATTTCTGTATTTGTCTACACCTTAGTTCTTCGATTCACCGTACATTGTTATCTTACAGTTAATAGGTTAGTTGTCTTCTGTCGCTTTGTTTTACTATTTACTCTGGCAGTTCTTGCAATGTTTCCACTGAGATTCTAATCAACACCATTAGATCCGTGTATTTTATGTTGTTAAGATTATGTCCACCGATAATAAATCCTAGTAGGCTTAACAATCTAGAAAGATCTGAGCAAAAGAACACTTCACTCTCTACGCGATCTGTTTGGAATTAGGCTAGGACTAAAATAGCCACAGTAAACTGCGTATCCTTTTATCCTGTTGCACGTAAAAAACACTGAAACCGTAATCAGACGGGATCAGAAAATACAAACCTATTTCTGCTTTTTGTTGATCGACAAAATCTGTTCGCCTGTCAAATTATGCATCAATATTTGCTAAGTTTATGTTAGCCTGACAACAATAAGCAGACGTCTAATTACGATCGAAAACATTAGAGAGGCAGTCTAAATATAAGAGTGCGTGCAAAGTTAATGACTAATTCATTGAATTCGCCTTTACGTCTTATCAAACTTTATTGCGATATATATATATATTCTTTTTAATCATTTCACCCCGAGCAAGGCGGAAACGCTACTGATGTGCAGGGGGCTACATAAATGTAAAAAGATTACTTAGAAAAGAGTGAGGAGTACAAACTAGTTAGAAAGGAACAATAGAAAGTTGAGAAAGCAGGTGCAATGACAGATACATAGGTGGAGAGAAAGGGAAAGTTATACAGGGGTGAGGAGAGAGCTAGAGTCCAGTGGTTAGTAGATGAGTATTGACTTTGCATTTAAATTTCTGGAGGTTGTAGCTGTCAGGAAAGCAAGAATACGGGAGCGAGTTCCACGGGCGGGAAGTGCGAGAGAAGAAGCTGCAGGAGTAGAATTGTCGTCTGCATTTGGCTAACCTGACTGTGAATGGGTGGGACCCAGTTGCCAGTCTGGTTGCACGAGTAAACACCTGTTGAGGAGGCATCAGTGAAGCCATGAATGTATTTATAGAACAGACAATGGGAGGCCACAATTCGACGATGGGGAAGTGGCTGCAGTCGAGCTGCCAGATCAGTACCTATCACATTACAGACTCTCCTTTGGAGCCTGTCAAGAACACCGAGGAGAACGGCAGGGGCACCTGACCATAAATGGCAGCAGTACTCCATGCACGGACGGATAGTTGACTTGTATATATGCAGGATTGATTCAGGTGGAAAAAACATCCTGGATCGACATCGTGACACAACCTTCTTAGCAGTAGATTTTGCTATGGATTCAATATAGTGGTTCCATTTTTTTAAATCAGAGAAATATGTTGCATTGTAAGAATCGTCTTTTTTTTTGCGATTGCATATTAAAGCAGCAATTCTCTTAAAAAGAACAATGATTCTTTGGCAATCATTAACTTTCCTGCCAGCCAAAAAAAAAAAATGATGAGCAAAAATATATATTAAACATTATATATATAAATTAAAATTAATATCAGCCATCTGAAAATAGGGTTACATATTTAGCGTTTGCTAATGACTAACAAGTATGCATACCAAACATGCATGAATTAAGGGCATCCTTGAAGAATATAAAGATTTTAAATGTAAATAATCTGCACAACCACATAAACATTGCCTGAAGATGAGAACCTATCTCGAAACAGAAATTTCCATGTCGCAATGTAAAATTCATACATAACTATGTAATTATATTATATTATATTATATATATATATATATATATATATATAGATATACATACATCAAAGTATATTTACATATATATATATATATATATATATATATATATATATAAATGGTTAGATAGTTACGTGTATTTATATAAATATTTGTATGTATATATATACACATATAGATAAGTGTATGTATATTTGTGTATATGTATATAAATATGTATGTATGTATATGCATATAAATATATATATATATATATTATATATATATATACGTGTGTGTGCATTGGCAAAGTCTGTGACTAATCGGAAAACTTTGTCAACAAAAAGGTTTTATTTTCGGCCATTATCGATGCAATTACTGTGTCTTCGAGCGGTTCCTAGCATTTTAGCCAATATATTTCACCCGCATGACACAATTCTGTAATAGTACAAACATCATTTCATAATTATAGGTTTAATAGAATAGTTCTCCAGCTCTGCAGTCTGTTTTCTCTCTTTATGTTACACCTTGTTTTATCCATATAGTCAAGAGTAACAGTGGTCTGTCTGTAGTAGGAATTCTTAACCATCTATGAATTTGAGAAAATTTTTCATAGCAAATATGATGGCCAGTTCTTACTTTTCTGTCTGGCTTTTACTATTTTTTTAATGACCTTTAAGCATGATCTATTGCTTAAGTTTTTCTCTCCTCATATATTTTGTAGTGTCACTGCTCCAATACCCAAATCACTTGCATCTGATGCAACTGCGACTTTAATTTAGGGTCAAAATGAGCTCGTGGCAAATTCTACGTTAAACCTTTTTAGTCTCTTCGAAAGCACTTTCAAATGTATCCAATAATTCCAATTAAATATTTTCTTTAGTTAATTCTTCAAGGGTGCCCTTAATTCATGCATGTTTGGTAGGTATAATTGTTAGTAATTAGCAAATACTAAATATGTTACCCTATTTTCAGATGGCTGATATTAACTTTAAATGATTTTCAAGATGAGAAATGGTTTCTCTGAAATTGGAGAATCCAACTTTTTTGTCGGAAAGAATAACCGAGGTAATATTAGGTAGAAAAACCCAGATGCGAGGATTACTGGGTACAAAAGTATTCTTAAGCGAATTCATAAAAATGATGCAAGACAAAATATATGTCAATGTGTTTTGAAAATGGCTGACAATGAGGCTTTGAAAATCTGTTCACTGGGTTACCAGGACGGTTGATAAGAGGAAGTAGACATATCGAGGAAGTGTATTTACTATTGGAAGTCAAGACGGTTAAATGTAACTGTTTATATTTCAAGCTAGTAAAAGTTATACGGGGAAGGAAGTGAAAACCTCACACCCTTCTTTCCCACACCAGTTTGGGTGCTGTTTCACAAAATCAGAGTGCAAGACGAGAATTAGTAAGTCAGCGCCCGTATCTTGAGAGAAAATGTTGGGAAAGAAATCTGAAATACGGTCGTCCCGAAAACTTGCCTTCTGCTAAAAATAAGGGAAGATGATTAGAGAGAGAAAGAGAGATACTGCAAATTCCACCCACTAAAATTTCAATAACCGATCGTCATAAGTAATAATAACTCGTCTTATGCTAGAAAATTAAGAGAAAGATTGAAGAGAGAATTATTGCCAAATTCAACCAGCTGTCGTTCCGTAAAAAATAATACAGCACAAATAGCCTACTGAAATACCAGCCAACTGGTATTTCTCTTTCGTCACTTGTTGTAATCTGGTAATTATTCGATACATATAAACATATATAAATCTATATCGTGTCGTTGCAGGTTTAAATTTGGTGTTCATCATATACTAATCCCTCGCATGTGTAGACCATCCTCATCAATGGGTAAGAAGCGGTCCGGTTTGATTAATCAGAGATCAACAACACAACGTGGGCGGAATCGACCAAAGGTCAGGGAGGTTGACCGAATGCAGCCAGGTTCAGTTTATGAATATGCTTATAAATTTATTACATTTGTTTCGGCGTGAATGTCTTTTATTGCGCTCGACATTGAAGGATATGGCGGTTTACTGCTTACATCGACAATTTGTCCAAGATATTTAAATCTAGACAAAAACAATTCGCATTTTCCTTCACTGATCTTAAAACCTTATTCTTTAATTCTATAACATACTTTTTCATCATCTGCGTGTTGATTTTGGGTTCCACGCTTAATAATACATCGTCTAAATATATTTGTGCACAATCTACACTAGACAGCTTTGTATCAATATTCTGTGGAATATGTTTGGTGCTAACTATATATCGAAAAGAAAGCCGATTAAATTTGTATAGTCCTCTGTTAACTGTTAATAGTTTTGAGCCCTCGTCGTCTACTGGTACTTGTAGATAAAATTCTGACAGTTCTAATTTAGAAAAAAAATAGCACCATTTAATTTGGCAAAAATGTTTTCTGGACTTGGTGACTGGTAATTATATCGTTTCAAATTCTTATTTAGCCCTGTTGAAAATCATCACTTAGGCAGAGTTTGTTATTTCTTTGTATTAATGGAAACTGTTGGTGATTCCCATTTGGAATAGTTTATTTTTTATATCTGTTGGGGATCACCCATTCTGCACATAAGAATGGACTCGCCAGATGTGTACTTATAATCCTGTCCATACAGAAAACGGCAGTAGAGATAGTAGTTGTACTCTACTATTAACAGTGTCGGCTCTCTGCCTTCTGGTAGAGGGCGCTCTCTGCTTCCGTGCAGAGAGCAATAACCCAGTCGTGGTTCCGCTGAAGGGTAGAAGCACGGCTGGGCAAAAATAGACATTTCTGGCCGGGCCATATAGCCTGGAAATCCCAGTTATCAACTGACCATGTGTCACATGTTGCACTTACTGGGAGGGACAGCTAAATAATGTAGGGATAGTAGTTGTACTCTACTATTAACAGTGTCGACTCTCTGCCTTCGGGTAGAGGGCGCTCTCTGCTTCCGTGCAGAGAGCAATAACCCAATTGTGGTTCCGCTGAAGGGTAGAAACACGACTGGGCAAAAATAGACATTTTTTGGCCGGGCCATATTTTTTTTTTTTTTTTTTTTTTTTTTATAAGCGTTTCACCCCAAGCAAAGCATGTCACTGCCACTACTGTGCAGGGGGCTACGTAGAGTGGAGAAAGGCTGATTAAATATAGGAAATAACAGAGGGTGGATGATAGGCGGGTGAGGATACCGAGAATGAGGGTTGGATAGATGAGAGTGTTGTGAGAATAGTTGGGAGTTAGTGTGATAGGAGGTGTCTATTGACCCTACATTTAAACACCTGGAGATTGTAACTGTCGGGAAAGCAGACTTGTGGAAGGGAGTTCCACAGGCGGGAAGCGCAAGAAAAGAAGCTGTTGGAGTAGAATTTACGGTTACATCTTATTTGTTTAACTGTAAATGGGTGGGACCTAGTTGCTAATCTATTATCTCGTGTAAATTCGTGCTTAGGCGGCACCAGTGATCTAAGCTCATCGGAGCAGAAGCCATGAAAGTACTTGTAGAAGAGGCACAGGGAAGTTACATCACGCCGGTGTGAGAGCGGCTGCAGCCGGTCTGCCAAGTCAGTATCAACCACGTTACAGATCCTCCTTTGTATTTTGTCAAGAAGCCCAAGGAGAGCAGCAGGGGCACCCGACCAGATATGGCAGCAATATTCAATACACGGGCGGATGGTAGATTTGTATATTTTTTTTTTTTTTTTTTTTTTAATCATTTCACCCCGAGCAAGGCAGAAACGCCACTGATGTGCAGGGGGTTACATAAATGTAGAAAGATTAATTAGAAAAGAGTGAGGAGTACAAGCTAGTTAGAAAGGAACAATAGAAAACTGAGAAAGCAGGTGCAATGACAGGTACATGGGCGGAGAGAAAGGGAAGGTTATACAGGGGAGGGGAGAGAGAGCTAGAGGCCAGTGGTTAGTAGGTGAGTATTAACATTGCTTTTAAATTTCTGGAGGTCGTAGCCGTCAGGAAAGCAAGAATACGGGAGTGAGTTCCACAGGCGGGAAGTGCGAGAGAGGAAGCTGCAGGAGTAGAATTGTCGTCTGCGTTTGGCTAACCTGACTGTGAATGGGTTGGACCCAGTTGCCAGTCTGGTTGAACGGGTAAACACCTGTTGAGGAGGCATCAGTGACTTAAGCTCATCCGAGCAGAAGCCATGAAAGTGTTTATAGAAGAGACAGAGGGAGGCCACATTTCGACGATGGGAAAGTGGCTGCAGACGAGTCGCCAGATCAGTACCTATCACATTACAGACTCTCCTTTGGAGCTTGTCAAGAACACTGAGGAGAACGGCAGCAGTACTCCATGCACGGACGGATGGTTGACTTGTATATATGCAGGATGGATTCAGGTGGAAAAAACATCCTGGATCGACATAGTGACCCAATCTTCTTAGCAGTAGATTTTGCTATGGATTCAATATAGTGCTTCCATTTGAGGTCTGAGGACAGGGTAAGTCCGAGGAGGCGTAGTGTATTACTCTCCGGGAGAATCATCTGGTCCATGCTTATGGGAGGCAGAAGAGGTTGCCTGTAATGGTTGACAGACAACAGCTTGGTCTTAGAGGAATTAAAGTTGACAAGCCACTTCTTGCCCCAGTTCACCACAGAGTGTAGATCCCGCTCAAGGTCAGCAGCGAGATTATGTCTGTCCGCCACGACAGGTTTCTTACTGGAGCGGGAGTATATTGTAGTGTCATCTGCGTAGATGCCTACTTGGGACCTGATCTCATCTGGGAGGTCGTTGATGAAAATAAGGAAGAGCGTTGGGCCCAGGATAGAGCCTTGTGGGACACCAGCATTCGTGCTGTAGGACGAAGAGGCACGCCCATTCAGTACGACCTTCATTTTGCGGTTATTTAAGAAAGATTGGATTAGGTCAAGCAGGCGACCGGTAATACCATAACCGCGTAGTTTGCATAGGAGGCCAGGGTGCCAAACCCTGTCGAAAGCCTTGGAGATATCCAGAGCAACCGCGCGAGCCTCGTCAGACTCATCAAGGGCCTGTAGCATGTACTCCGTTACAGTAGTTAGCAGGTCGGCTGTGGACCTGTCAAATCGGAATCCATATTGCCTGTCGGAGAACAGTTTGTGGGCGGTGAGATGATGAACTATTTCAGCATTTATTATAGCCTCGAACACTTTCCCGAATATTGGTAGAAGACTGATAGGGCGATAGTTGGATGGGTCCGAGGGTTCACCACAGTTCTTAAAGACAGGAACGACTGAGGAGAATTTCCAGCATGCAGGAAAGCAGGAAGCAGAAAGGCAGTAGTTAAACAGTTTAGAGAGTACAGGGGAAAGTTCAGGGGCACACCTCTTAAGGACTATCACCGGGATTCCATCGTCTCCACACGCCTTATGGGGGTCGAGTTTTGAAATTACTCTGGATACTATTGTCGGGGTAATATACACGTCATGCAGTTTGGCCTCAGTTCTAATAGGGAAGTCGGGTGGGTGCACTCCGGACGAGTCGAGTGTGGAGTTGGATGAGAATCTGCGTGCAAAGCACTCAGCTTTCTCAGCAGATGACGTGAGAACGTCAAATCCATGGATTAAAGGAGGTATTGAGGATTTCCTTTTGTTGAGCACTCGTTTACAAATCCTCCAATAGTCCTTGGAGCCGAACTTGCGGTCAGCTATGTGCTGTCGCATTCTCTCCGCAAACAACTGTTTGGCGTCATTTAGGGTTCTCTTGCACTCACTGCGAGCGGATGTGAACAGGCGCCTGCAGAATAGTTTCAGGTGGAAAAATTTCCGGGCCCTGCACAGGGAGCCCACTTTCATAGCAGCAGATTTGGCAATGGATTCAATATAGTCATTCCATTTGAGGTCCGCCGAGAGTGTAAGGCCAAGGAGGCGTAGTATTTTACTCTCTGGGAGGCTAGCCTGTCCCATGCTAATGGGAGGTAGATGCGATTGTCTATGGTGGTTAGTTGATAACAGCTTTGTTTTGGATGCATTGAAATTTACCAACCATTTCCTACCCCAGGTCACTACGGATTGGAGGTCCCTTTCAAGTGCGGCAGCGAGGTTCACTTTGTCGTCCAGACCTGGTTTCTGATCGATGCGGGAGTAGATTGTTGTGTCGTCGGCATACATGCCAACTTGGGATCTAATGGTGTCGGGGAGATCATTAATGTAGATCAGAAATAGCGTGGGACCTAGGATAGAACCTGAGGGACGCCCGCGTTCGTCTGGTAGTTTTGGGAGGCATGCCCATTTAATACCACCTTTAATGTGCGGTTAGAGAGGAAGGACTGGATTAGGTCAAACAGATGTCCAGTTATCCCATAGCTCCGCAGTTTGCACAAGAGGCCAGCATGCCAGACCCTGTCGAATGCTTTGGAGATATCCAAGGCAACGGTTCGGGCTTCACCATTCTTGTCGAGTGCCTGGTATATGTACTCGGTAATGGTCGTTAGCATATCAGCAGTAGACCTGGTGAAGCGAAACCCATACTGTTTGTCAGAGAGAAGCCCGTTGGTCATAAGGTGCTGAGCCCGGAAATCCCAGTTATAAACTGTCCATGTATCACATGTTGCCCTTACTGGGAGGGACAGCTAAATAATGTAGGGATAGTAGTTGTACTCTACTATTAACACTGTCGGTCCTCTGCCTTCGGGTAGAGGGCGCTCTCTGCTTCCGAGCAGAGAGCAATAACCCAGTCGTGGTTCCGCCGAAGGGTAGAAGCACGACTGGGCAAAAATAGACAGACATTTTTTGGCCGGGCCATATAGCCCGGAAATCCCAGTTATCAACTGACCATGTGTCACATGTTGCCCTTACTGGGAGGGACAGCTAAATAATGTAGAGATAGTAGTTATAATGCAGTTGAGTAATTGTACAGCCGCTTAGTTGGTTAGTAAGTTGGTATATATTAAGTTGGAGTGGTTTTGGATATAGACTCATTACCCGAACATACTTTTCCACTAAAAGACTGGATATATAGATACCTACTAACAGTATTCCTAGTATTCTTGAATTGAATAACCCTTGTTCCCGTTTGTATATTTTTGTTCAATATAACTTACATTTTCTATGTCCATCTCTGCTTTTTTTTATTTTGTGTGATTACTCAACCAGAATCCACTACAATATCACATTTAATTTTATAGCGTCTTTAATTAATTATTAATGGGTTCTAAGGCAGCAAAAGGTACACTTCTTTTTGGCTTAATTATTGGTGTTACATTTTCTTTTACATAGGATATGAAAATATCCATTGAAAATAACGTTTAGACAAATAAATTTATATATATATATATATATATATTCCAGAGAGAATGCCTCCTGGGATTATTATTGGGCTCTAGTATTCTTTTAAAATTTTTTCCCTTATATCTCCTTTTCATTTGCTATTTATTATAAAATTTCCACTGCTTTGGCTTATCGGTTGTCCTGTTTTAATAAGAAATGTCATTAAAATTCTCTATATTCCTTGCTAATATATATATATATATATATATATATATATATATATATATATATATACGTTTGTGTGTGTATGTGTGTGTGTGTGTATGTGTTTGTCTGTATGTGAGAGAGAGAAAGTTTGAGTTATATCACAAGCCGTTTCCGTTAGACATCATCGTGAGCTATTGGTCAAGACGTCTGCTTTCAATCTTCTCAATGAACTAGACGAAAGTTATACCAACATATTAGTCAAATAATTTGTCCACCACTTCGACTTGCCGCAAGGCCCCGACGTCATGACATGAACTGCTCAAGGTGATTACTTGAATGCCGGGAAAGTATTGCCTTCCAGACCATAGCATTTCTACCTCAACGGGACATTTTGACGGCTGACCCCGACACTGAAACACCGTCGGGGTTAACGTACAAGTTGAGATTTTGCGTAAATCTCTCAGCGGATTTAAACCGGAGACGAAAAAAAAGCGATTGCTTGAAGGCTTAGGATAATAGGCTTTGCCAAAAGTAAAAGGAAGGAATATAGACGTAGTAATGTCATTTATCAAAATAACTAAAACGTTGAGCCGTGTATCTTCGTCTTTGTGTCCAGATCGCCTGAGACATTTGCAGAACAATTTTGACCATGTTTATATTTAAGCCTTTCCTTTCTTCTGCTTTCTTCTGTTATTGAACTGAAGAGGGACTATTGAAAATTCTTCTCCCTTTGAAAAATATGGTCACACGATAAAATAGAATTTTTTCAGCATTTACAGCCACACACATAAAAACAGTAATAATAGTTAGTCAGGTTGATTAGCGGCATATCAACACCTCTGTGGGTTAGTTAATGCCCAAATCTACATTTGGGAAAAAACTATGTCTTCAACAAAATACATTCTCAATGAAATTGCATTCGTTAAACTACAGATAAAAATGCATTGTGGATCATTTTGCTATGGAATGTTGTGTTAGTCATTATTTTCCAAATAGGTATTGTAGTTATTTTAATATCAGTGTACATTATTGGTAATTTTATGACAAATAGGTATTGCTGGACATTTTACTGTCATTGGCTACTAATAAATTTGCTATAAATATGCATTATTGGCAGTGGCGTACGAACCAGTGCCCAACAAGATGGGAGGGGGGATCAAATACCATTTCTTAAAAATTCATATAGAAATTCTTGTTAATTAGTTATTGAGACGATATAATTGAAAAGATTTTTTTTTAATCATATCGCCCCAAGCAAGTCATTTTACTGCCACTGTTTTGCAGGGGGTTACATAGGAGGAAAGTTATGAGAAAAAGTGACAGGCTATATTTGGTGTCAGAAAGTGTGTAAAAGTAAGATTACTGTGGCCATAAAGTGAGGGGTTATTTTAAACATTGATTGTAATGTAGAATTGATCCCCCACTTTATATCCACATTATAAATGTATAGAAACTTTTTATTTATGATCATGTCACCCCAAGCAAGGCATTTTACTGTCACTGTTTTGTAGGGGTTACATAGGAGGAAAGTTATGAGTAAGTATAACATTTTATGGTGGTGTCAGGATGTGGGTAAGAGAAGAATGAGCATACTGATGAGAGTGGCGTGGACGGAGAAAAGAGCATGAGAGAGAGAGAGGATGCAGGTTAGTAAGATAGTAGATGACTATTGACTTTACATTTAAATTCTTAGAGATTGTAGCTGTCGGGAAAGCAATTAAATGGAAGGGAGTTTCACAGGCCGGAAGTGCGAGAAGAGAAGCTGATGGAGTAGACCTTGCATTTACAATTTATTGGTTTCACAGTAAAAGGGTGGAACCTAGTTGCTAATCTTGTGACTCGAATAAATTTATATATAGGGGGCATCAGTGAGCTAAGTTCACCGAAGCAGAAGCCTTGAAATTATTTGTAGAAAAGACACAGAGTAGCCACATTGCGCCGGTCAGAAAGTGACTGTATCGGAGCTGCCAAGTCCGGATCGATCACATTACGGATTCTCCGTTGGGTTTTGTCAAGGACACCTAGGTGGATAGCAGGAGCACCCGACCAGATATGGCAACAGTATTCAATGCACGGATGAAGGGTAGATTTATATACGTGCAGGATAGATTCAGGCTGAAAATACAAGTAATTCATTCTAGATTTCAAATATGCAGGAAAAGGAGTACAAATTTAAATATAACTAATTTTTACAATGATACAAATGCCCTAAAAAAGTATTCGATTACTTTTATATTTGACTCACCATTACAAACAAGTACTGTCCATTGACAAAACTTGAATTAAAAGATATTAATTTCATCTATGTTAATTCATAAAACTGCGACATCTGACCAGGCTTTCTGGTTAAGAATTTGTCAACAACACCATCTACATTATATATCCATATTCTGTATTTTTGATGCATAATAATGCCATTTTGCTTTCATTTTCCTGACACATTATAATTCGGAGATTATTTTATTAATTTTATAAATTTTGCTGAAAGTACGTTAACTGGACACCACAGAGTCTGCCACAGCCAACAGTATGAGCAATGCTTTTTGTAAATTGGGAAACGCATCATCGCCTTAAGATATTTTGACGCTAAAAAACCCGATTATATGTTTTTGTTTTAACGAAGGCACTGACTTTTCCTTTTAGTATTAAAATCCTGCAGTCAGTAATTTCGCGACCGTTTTCTGTGCCTTCAAATGCGCGTTTGTAGGATGCAACAGTCGGGTAACTTTTTTCAATCGTGCCTTTGTATGAGTCATTGTGGCTTTTAATATCTAAGAGAAACCCAAATTACTCAGCTAACTGACTCGACATCATAAATCGATATTTCAATTCAGTTTTAAACTTTTCCAGTAGATCTTCAAGGTAACAACCGTCTCTTCTCTCTTAGAGGCTTATTTTCCTCACCACTCACCAGCATTTTTGCTTCTTTTTTTTTTAACAGAGGATTTTTCTCTGTTGACAAACGTCAACACGCCATTCTAAGCATTTTACCTCGCCTTTTGCAATGGAAGATTTTCTGTATTCGGTCGATGGATGTCAGATGTTCGTACAAGAACGGCAACATAGTTTTTCTTCTTCTTCATGTGTCGTATCCTTTTAGGACGTAGGCGATTATGGACTTCCAATTGGTTCTGTCTTTTTTCGCTTTCAATATTTTTCTCTTGGTATCTCTTCGAAGCCCCGCTCCGCCATCCATTTGCTCAGATTAAACAAGTCCCTCTCGCTTAGCTTTCCCCTGTCTCTCCTTCCCTTTATCCGACCTGTGAGTATTAAATTCTCTAGGCCTTTCTTCCTCATTACGTGTCCCAGGAACCTCATTTGTCTCTACCTGATATTAAGTATGAGTCTTCTTCTCGTTTGCATTTTTTCCAATGCCTCATCGTTGCACACGTACTCTGTCCATGGTATCCTCAGCATCCTTCTGTAAAACCACATTTCTCTTGCTTCAAGCCTTTTTATGCTTGATAAGATTCTTCAATATTCACTACCACAAATAAGAATGAATATCACGTAGCAATTTTTGTTTGTTTCGAATGAGATTTTCTAGTTAGCCATGCCAACTCGTCTTTGGATCGCTATGTTGCACTTTTTATCCTTCGTCAAAACACTTCCCAGATATTTAAATTTTTTACTTGTTTGATTTTAGTTTCCTCGACGTATAGCTGACATAATGGGCTCCTTTTTTTGCTGATGAACATACATTCAGTTTTCCTA
Source organism: Ascarosepion bandense (assembly GCA_037127315.1). Taxonomy (NCBI): domain Eukaryota; kingdom Metazoa; phylum Mollusca; class Cephalopoda; order Sepiida; family Sepiidae; genus Ascarosepion; species Ascarosepion bandense. Next base: position 478,832 of record JBBBDQ010000220.1, read on the forward strand.
CAGTTTATAATCAGTCTTTCTTCTCACTTTCTTTTGCTATCTTCTGTATAATCCGGTGAGAAAACACACCCTTGTCTTACGCCCCTTCCTATTTTCGCATACCTGCTAAGTTTACTTCCTATCCGTACACACATATATTGGCAGTACACGTACTGCCAATATAGATTTTTGATTATTCTAACATCTTTTCCGAAAATGTCGAGGTTGTCAAGCATCTTTTTCAAGTCTTTGTGTCGTACTTTGATGAGCGCGTTTTCGTACTCAAAGTTTGCATTTCTGCAGCAAACAAGTGCGTGGCTCTTTTTATCGACTCGGGACAAGACAACTAAAGTTTCTGGAACATGCAATGAGGTAGGAGAGCTTAGAGAAACTGATACAAACAGGCCAAATAGAGGGGAAAATAGACATGTGAAAGCAGTGGATAACATATTTGAAGAACGGGAACATGTGGATGACGAAACCAGGGTTCTTCTATGTGCCCTGTCTATTCGGGAGGTAGGCGATCATGGCTTTCCATGTCTCCCTTTCCCTGGGGGCTCTTAGCACACCTTCTCCTGCTGCACCATGCAATCCTTGTTCCATCATCTAATTGATTAGGTCCTTCAAATATCTTATCTGCTGCTTTCCCCTGTCTATTTTCCCTCTATCTGGCCTGTTAGTATCAGGTTCTCCAAGCCCTCCTCCCTCATTGCATGTCCCAGGAACTTCAGCTGTCTCCTCCTGATGCTCAGTAATTATTTCCTTTTCGTTTCCATCATTTCCAAAACTTCATCATTGCTCACATGCTAGATCCATGATATTCGCAGCATCCTTCTGTAGAACCACATTTCAGTTGCTTCAAGATTTTCATTCATCTTTGATGATATTGTCCAACATTCACTGCCATATTGAAGAACTGACATCACATAGCAATCCAGTACTATCTTCTTTGTTTCTAGCTAAAGTGTCCTGTTACTTAATACTTGACTGAACTTCTGTAATGCTTCTGTCGTCAGGCCAATTCGCTTCCAAATCTCTGTGTTGCACTTTCCATCTCCTGTTATAACACTTCCCAGGTATTTAAATTTTTGTACCTGCTTGATTTTAGTATCTCCGATCTGTATTTGGATTCTTTGCCTTTTCATTTTAACTGATGAACATGCATTCGCTTTTCTTGCACTTTATTTGTAGTCCTTTCTTGTCACTCTCTTCATCTACCTTCTTTAGGTGTTGTAGTTCCATTTCCGTGTCTGCTATCAGCACTGTATCATCTGCGTACCTTATGTTGTTTGGATTGTTGCCTCCAATGACGAATCCAGGCATATCTTCTAGGGTCCTCAAAATATTCTCGCTGTAGAAGTAGATCCGGTGAAAAGACACATCCTTGTCTTACGCCCCTTTCTATCTTTGTATATCTGCTGAATTCGTTACCTGTCCGTATAATAGCGGTTTGCTACCTGTAAAGATTCTTGATTACTCTTAAGTCTTTCCCAAATATGTTAAAGCTGCCAAAGCATTTCCATCAATTCTTTGTGGCGTATTTTGTCAAACGCCTTCGCACCATCAATAAAGCACATATATATGTATTTCTCCATTTGTATTGCCCTTTCAGAGAGCATCCTAATCATCAGATTAGCAACGGAATAAAGATGAATATTGATTGGAAGCATCAAATGAAACTGTTTTCTTTGCCTTAAATCGTAGTGGTCGTAGTGTTAAATGGGCTGGAAAGCTGGAAGGACTGGTGAAGAGGGTGATTGCTTCACTAAGCTTCAACCTGCGTAGTCGGAGCCAATGGTAGGAAGAAGTGGTGAAGCAACGCGATTGTCACTATTACTAACTGAAACTTGATTTTTCTAGAGACTTCTTCATAACTTGACTTGATTTTTCCAACCGTTTGTTCCTTCCATATCAAATTATTTTGTCGTTTGTTGCTAGTGTCGCTTTATTGTTAAAGCTTCCAGTTGAAAAAAACAGAAAAATAATTGTATATCTGCGTCTCAGTTAAATAAATGTCGGGAAGATAGTTTTTCTCATACAGGTGTTTATTGTCAAACAAATGGCAGCAGCATGAAGCCTTAGCTCAATAACATGGAAACAACGTAATTCTGCTTCACTGAAAATAATAACTTTAAATACCACAGTGAAGAAAGTAACAAACAAAAGTGTTCATTATCAATACATATCCAAAAGTAACAGCCGAATACATACAGTACTGTGCAAAAGTATTAGAACAAGAACTATTTTATCTTTTCTTAGGAATATTGGCAGAAATAAACAATTTAATTAAAGTAATTTTATTTGATTTATTCAACAAATGCTTTAACAAGAAAAATACTTGTTGCAATATAAATTTCATATTTAGTATAATAGCCTTTTGCTTTGAAATAATAAATAAATTGCGACAATTTACCAATCGCACCTAGTATATATATATATATATATATATATATATATATATATATGCCCATTCAGAGATTTCATCTCTGATACTACTCAAAAACCTAGTACATATATTGGTTTTACCACAACCACGCTCTCCCGTAGACTTACATGTCATCTTTCTGATCAGAGTACTATTAAACAACATTTCTCTGAAAAACATAAACATGTAGGTAATATCAGACAGATTTTGGTCAACAATACGGTGATCCTTACTCATACACACAGTAAAAGGAACCTGCAGATATTGGAGACCATGTACATAAAATCAAAACAACCAACACTCAATAAAATCAACTTTAAAACAGGAAATAACATATTACATTGCATTTGACTAGATGGTTTTGTTGTCATTTCGCGCTATCACGCGGTGTGACGTCATAAAACCCGCATCGCAAACTTAAGAACTGCGTTTATTATTTTTGGTAACTATTGCCGTTGCCAAGCGGAGTTTTATGTCAACACAAAATAAAATCGTCGGTGATGGTGGATTTTATAATATTTCAGTTTAAACTACCTCTCTGAAGATGGCTCATGTGAGCCGAAAGCTTAGAAGAAAACCAATAAATAATTATCCAAATGTTGGAGAATTTTTGTCTTTATTTTCAACTGAAATTAAAGCAAAAATACGACGTTTAGAACGGCTCATGATTAAACATAATAGACATTCATTGTCTCTTATATTTAATAGCATATGTCTAGAAAATTACTTGCTGCCTCGATATACTATATATATATATATATATATATATATATATATATATATATATATATATATACTGTGCAAAAGTATTAGGACAAGAACTATTTTATCTTTTCTTAGGAATATTGACAGAAATAAACAATTTAATTAAAGTAATTTTATTTGATTTATTCAACAAATGCTTTAACAAGAAAATACTTTAATTTAATTTGGCTATGATAACAGCCTTCATTCTGTCAGGCATTGACAAACCTCTTCAATGTAGCTAATGGTATCTCCTGTCAAGCAGCTTGTATTTGTTCCCAAAGTGTCTTGCAAAGTAACATGATATTTATCAATTTCTTTATCCAAAATATCCCATAGATGTTCAATAGAGTAGTTTCAAAATAACTTGTTCAATAGAAAATAGGAAAAATTAAATATAACTTCTTTTTAATACATTTCTTTTACACCTAGTTTTAAATAATCAATATTTATTAGCAACCTACTTGACTTTTGACCCTGTATTTAAATTTCAGTGAGGTTTGCGGAAAATCACCCCTATGTTTACAACTTTTGCACACTACCGGTAATGTGCATAAGTTTTAGGACAGAGGTAATTTTACATATTTGTTTATGCCTCATAAAGATGATATAGTTCTTGTCCTAATACTTTTGCACGGTACTGTATATATACTAGGTGCGATTGGTAAATTGTCGCAATTATTTTGATACCTCATAAAGATGATATAGTTCTTGTCCTAATACTTTTGCACTGTACTGTATATATACTAGGTGCGATTGGTAAATTGTCGCAGTTATTTTGATGCCTCATAAAAGATAAAATAGTTCTTGTCCTAATACTTTTGCACTGTACTGTATATATACTAGGTGCGATTGGTAAATTGTCGCAGTTATTTTGATGCCTCATAAAAGATAAAATAGTTCTTGTCCTAATACTTTTGCACTGTACTGTATATATACTAGGTGCGATTGGTAAATTGTCGCAGTTATTTTGATGCCTCATAAAAGATAAAATAGTTCTTGTCCTAATACTTTTGCACTGTACTGTATATATACTAGGTGCGATTGGTAAATTGTCGCAGTTATTTTGATGCCTCATAAAAGATAAAATAGTTCTTGTCCTAATACTTTTGCACTGTACTGTATATATACTAGGTGCGATTGGTAAATTGTCGCAGTTATTTTGATGCCTCATAAAAGATAAAATAGTTCTTGTCCTAATACTTTTGCACTGTACTGTATATATACTACGTGCGATTGGTAAATTGTCGCAGTTATTTTGATGCCTCATAAAAGATAAAATAGTTCTTGTCCTAATACTTTTGCACTGTACTGTATATGAATATACGTTCCAATAAATGATTTCCCTATATTATTCAGCTAGAGTACATGATTTTTTCTTAATGTTTAAGACAAACATTGTGTTTCTCGGTGTATCATAATTTTATAATAATAATAATATTACAGAAAAAGATACGCAACACTTTTATCATCGCTTCAGTCAGTTAAATCCCATACGTGGTGCACGCTTTGAGCGATCATGTCTCAAAAGAGACAAGACTGAATTGGCAGAAGTTTATTCCGCAGTGGATTGCCATTATCTTCCGTGGTAGACTGGTTGCCAGCCAAGGCTATAGGACTCAGTGTGTCTTGTTATTTGACTCATAGCTAAATGGGTAAGATATATATTTTATTTTAAGTTACTAATAATTTGGGGATCAGTTTCTTTTACTTCACACAATAGAAAACCGATCCCCCACTTTATGCCCATCAGAAGTTGTAATTCTTTCCAACTGTTATATTCAGTCTCTCAATTAGGTCCCATACACGCTTTCGGCGATCAGGTCTCGAAAGAGACATGACTCAATGGGCAGGAGATTATCTCGCAGTAGGTTGCCACTGCTTTCTACGGTACACTGGTTGTCTGTCAAGTCTATGGAACCCAATCTGTTCTATTATGTAACCAATTACTGGAAGGAAGAGAGGGATTAATACCTTTCCCAAGGGTATTTTTGCGTAAATGTAAAGAATTCAACTGTAAATCTAACTCGGCATTCGGGTCCACTGGGATGCACATCGATAAGGACAACCAAAATTGTGTCATAAGCTCGTGAATCTTTTCACATGATATCCTGGTATATGGGAGTATATGATACGTTATAGCCGATTCTGAGTGGCTATACGATCATTATGTCTAAATCTTTATTTATTGAAATACTATGATACTACAATTCAGGTGTAGAGAAAAATAACAATTATTATCATTTTATAAGGAAACGATAGACTTACCATCCTAGAAATACGTCTAAAAACATAAATATGGATAAGTATTCAATTTGGCCTCAACCGAGGGAAAACAAAATTAAACTACACATTTTTAGTTGTTTATTTTACACGTTTTTCATTTTGGTCGGCATGCGCTTCTGTCAACTTTGAGTATGATCTCAAAACAACCGAGCATAGTTGCCAAAATATTTCAACGCGCCTTTAATAAATTAAGTAACTGAAGATTGTCCCAATAATGAATATATTATGTTAAATAAAAGGAATATAAAATAAATAAAACAGAGGACATTTTATGTTCTCTTTCATCACTTTGGTGAGATTTTTACGCGGGCATTTTATTTATTTATTTATTTATTTTGTAAAAATATAGGTAGTGGAAATACTTTCCTGCAATTCATTCACAGTCCCGGAAAGAAAGCTACCAATCGAGACGCTGCCCTTCCTTATATCTCGTCAGGGATTATTGGCAATTTTACTATAAACTAGCAGTATAGCTCGGCGTTACTGGGGTGTAATGAAAGCTTTAAAACTAATCCATGGTCCTGGAGCTCAGACTCAGCCTAAAAAATATTTGTGTGAATGTTGGTGCGAATCGGATAAAAATTGTGGCTTTGTATAAAGAACATATAAACAGATACACACTCAAACATTTTGTCTTTTATATATATATATATATATATATTCGATTTTCTGCCCTATTGTAAGAACTGCAACCTTGAAACTTCTGAATATCGTTTCTTATGTCTTTGTCTATGAGAGTATCAAATTTGATTAAAACCGGACCACTCCTTCTATAACTCGATTTTTTTCGATTATCGATATTTATCGGAGGTACCTCGACACAAAACCTAGCTAAGAACACTCTCAGATGCTTATAGTACTGTGTTAATTTTCAAGTAAATCGGTTCAGCCGTTTCGGAGTCTATAGGTAACAGACACACACACACACACACAAAGCTCCATTTATAAATAAGTTTAGATGTAGATAGATAGATAGATAGATAGATAGATAGATACTGTTGGTAAACTTTTCTATAAAGTATATATTGCTGGTTTTTTAATATGGAAATGTATTTTTTACATTAATTTTTTGTTTGTGTTTGAGGTGGTATCTCTATGTGTCCATAGTTGGTTACCTTAACTGGTTCTACTACACGGAATCAGGGTTGACCTGGAAACAAAATTAATTAAGAGCTGGTTACAACCTCTTCAAAAGCAATGATCTTCCGATCAGAGGCCTTGCTTCTGAATGTAGCACTTACGAACAGTCTCCCTCTATCTGTATTTTTTCACAGTCACCCTATCTCGTACGTACTCAAACAATGAATCGCAAACCCACACACAAACATATTTACTTATATATATATATATATATATATATATATAAGTAAATATGTTTGTGTGTGGGTCTATATAAATATATTAGGCTGAAAAACAATTTCTGTTTTATTTTATCAGTCTTATTCTCCATAAAATAATGAACAATTACATTTCATTCAATTCTATATTCAAGCTTAAGTTCATATCAAGTCAAATTACAGATTCTCGTATAATCACCAAAGTCAAGGAAACACTAGTCTGGACGGTACATAGATGGGTGACCTATTTGGAATGCCAGGTGCTTTACGTTGGATGTGCTGATGGTGTAACAGATAACTACACAGAAGTGAAAATAGTGGAACGGAGTTTCAAATCCAGATAGCTTCATTATGTTCATTAACGTGACAAAACCCTTGAGGCAGGTTCGAAGACCACCTGTTCTTCAATTCTTTACACACACACACACACACACACACACACACACACACACACACACACACACACACATATATATATATATTTATATATATATATACATATATATATATATAAGAAAGGGAAAGAACACGTAGATTAAAAGCCACTGTTCAGTCATTTACTTTTATAAAGAGTACTTGATACAGAGTAGAGTTCAATATTGTAATTTTGTTATTACAATTGTTTCAGAACAATACTGTTCTTCTTCAGGTGATATGTTAAAATAAAGGTAAAAGTAATTTATTTTTAAAATATAAGATGAATTCATGGTTATTTAGAAAATTACAGAGTGGTTGTTGTAGAAAATGCTTTATGTGTGTCAATATTGTTTAATCAAAAATGAGAATTATGTAACCTTGGAGTTTTAACATTTGGATCGTGAAAGATCTAGACATGTCTATTTTAATTTTATCCGGATTAGATACATAGTGAGAACATGGATTTTTTTTTAAATGGGTAGACAATACTTTTTAACAGCAGGTTGGATTTTAAGTTGTTTTTAACGATTATCTCATGAATAAAGGGACTGGAATGATTAGATTAGAATTAGGATTAAGTAATTACGGTATTCACTTTCGCGCAAATACCCTTGGGAAAGGTATTAATCCGTCTCTTTCTCCCAGTTATGGGTTAAATAGCAGGACAGACTGGGTTCTATAGCCTTGGTCGGCAACCAGTCTACCGCAGAAAGCAATGGCAACCTACTGCGGGATAATCTGCTGCCCAGTCAGTCATGTCTCTTTCGAGACATGATCGCCCAAGCGTGTATCACGTATGGCACTTAACTGACTGAATTACGTTATATTTAGGGATATTCTATTAAGGACAACAATTATGTATTGCGTGGCTCATTTATTTCAGCAAAATACTTTTTAATTTTTATAAAATTATGTTGGAGTATAAGTTATAAATGAAACATTGTATTTAATTAAATATTGAAGAAATTTATTTTGTTTGAGTAAGGTTTATAGTGAGCCCATTTCTTCTTCCTCTTCTTCTGCAAATGCCGTGTTCTTTCAGGGCGTAGGCGATAGTGGACTTCCATTTGGCTCTGTCTCTTAGCGCTCTCAATTTTTTTCTTTTGGTATATCTAAGCCCCGATCCGCCATCCACTTGCTCAGACACAAAAGTACGTTTCGTGCTGATTTCCTCTAACTCTCTTTTCCTTTATTCAACTTTTGAGTATTAAGTTCTCTAGGCCCGCCTTCCTCGCTATGTGTCCCAGGAACCTCATTTGCCTCTTCCTGATATTAAGTATAAGTTTTATTCTCGCTTGCTTCCTTTCCAACACCTCATCGTTGCACAGGGGATCCGTCCATGGAAGCCTCAGCATCCTTCTGTAAAACCACATTTCTGCAGCCTCAAGCATCTCTTTCATCCTTGATGAGATCGTTTAGCATTCAGTTCTACACAGAAGAACAGTTTATCGCATAGCAATCTAGCACTCTTTTATTTGTTTCTAATGAGATTTTCCTGTCTTTCAGTACCTTGGTTAGCTTCTGAAATGCGTCTTTAGCCATGGCAATGCGTCACTGTATCTCCACGTTGCACTTTCCATCTGTCAAAATACCTTCCAGGTATTTGAAGTTTTTAATTGTTTTATTATATATTCTCTGACTTGTAATTGGCATACTGGGCTCTTCCTTTTGCTAATGACCATACATTTAATTTTCTTTAAGTTTATGCTCAGTTTTTCTTCTGACTTTCTTTTGCTACCATCTGTAGGAAGTTCTGCATTTTCTTTCCGTGTCGGCTTTCAGCACCGTGTCATCCGCGTATCTGATATCGTTGAGATTGTGGCCGCAGATATCGAATCCTGGCAAAGCTTTTATTGCTCTCATAATTGCTTTGATGTACAATATAAATATTTACGGTGAGAAAACACATCCTCGTCTTACGCCCTTTCCAATCCGTATACAAGCGTTTTGCTGCCAGTATAGATTCTTGATTATCCTAACGTCTTTTTCGAAAAGGTCGAGGTTGTCGAGCATCTCTATTCAGTCTATGTCTCGCGCTTTGTTGAATGCCTTTGCGTAGTCTATAAAGCACAAATAAATGTCCTTCTTCATTTGCATTAATCTTTCAGATATCATTCTGAGCATGAACATTGTATTCCTTGTTCCGGTCTCTTTAAATAATACGCATTGTTCTTGTCTTATCTCTGGGCCGATTCTTCTGCGCGCTCTGTTCATCAGAATCTGGATGATGAGTTATGTCATGTGGCTCATAAAAATGATTGGTTGATGGAACCCACATTACTTTGCACCTGGCCTCTTAACTAGAATATTGATCTGCTTAGGTCCTGCGTTATATACTGCCGCTTTTGTAGATTTCGTTTATTATTTCTGTTCGTCTGCCTACACCAAAGCTTTCTATGGATATCAACATCACGTCTGGTCTCGCCATTTTGTTGCTCTTCTATTTGGCCATTGCTAAATCCATTTCGATTTTTACTATTCCTGGTCCATCCGTAATTTTGTGCATGGTTGGTTGCTCTCTCTCTCTCTCTCTCTCTCTCTCTCTCTCTCTCTCTCTCTCTCTCTCTCTCTCCCTCTCCCTCCCTCCCTCTCCCTCTCTCTCTCTCTCTCTCTCTCTCTCTCTCTCTCTCTCTCTCTCTCTCTCCCTCCCTCCCTCCCTCCCTCCCCCCCCCCTCTCTCTCTCTCTCTCGTCGTGGAAGAGATCTCCGATATAATTATCACATCTTTGAAGTATTTTCTTTCTAATATTAATTTGCCATTCTTTGCATTTATACATCCTGAGGTTGAACATGTCCTTTGCACTGTTAGTCCTTTTACTTTTTATGCATGTCTCCATTAGTGGTTGGGCTTTGTCTCTCTACTTCGGCGCATTTGTTGTTGAGCCATTTTTCTTTATCCTGTCTATATTTGCTCCGTATTTCCTTATGTATTCTCTTATGTTTCATTCCATATTTGGTGTCGTTTTCTCTTCGGTGATCTACTATTTTTTATTACAGAGTGCATTTTCCTTTCGAATAATGTTCGCCGATGTCACTAGAGCCGCCCTTTGTGTGTTCCATTTTGAGCTTCCATTTTCAATTTGACCTTTGTATATTGGTGTCGCGCTCCTCGTATCCATTTCCTGCAGGTTTGGATCATTCCTGAGTCTATTGTACTTCAGCCTTAAGGCTGTGTTACGTTTCTTTAATCTCCTTAGTATTACACATAGTTTGCATACTGGCAGGTAGTCAATTAGGTAGGCTTTGCAGTAAAGCCCTGCGTTTCAAAACCTCACGTCGATAGTAAGGGAGTCAATTTTGCTCTTAGTTTCTCCTCCAGGACTTCTAAAATTCCATAATCTTCTTGGGTGCTATTGGAAACAGGTATAGTCATTATCTGGTCATTCGCTGTGCATCACTGGACCCATTTCTTACAAGGGCTATTGCGGTGTCCTAGCCCGAAATTGCCGATCGTTTCACCTTCTCTTTCTTAGCCAACTTTGGCATTCAGTTCTCCCCTGATAATTCTGATTTCTTGTGATTTGCACTGTGCCTAGCATAGAATAAAAGGACTTGGTTTCTTCTTCTGCACTTTGTGATGATGGTGCGTATAACATTATTAACAAGATATTTATTTTAGCTACGCGTGGGACTACACAATACTTAAATATTTAAACAACAATTTTTAACAACAGGATGTATTTTTTAACTACTTCATAAGTAAATGGACTGGAATGTTTTTGTTAGAAATGGATTAAATAATTATATTATATTAAAGTATATTTCAGTTAAAAAACTAATTAAGTATTGTGTGGGTCATGTATTTTAATAATGTTTTTAATTTTATGTTATACTAAAGCATAAATTATAAATGAAACATTTTATTTTTTTTTAGTTTAAAAGAAAATTATTTTTTTTGGGTAGGATACATTAAATATTTAACAAATATTTATGATGGTATATTAAGGTGTATTATAGTTTAGAAAACCAGTTTTAGTATTGTTTTGGTTATTTATTTTGGTAAAATAATATTTTCGTTATACTGGAGCATATTGTACAAATAACCTACAAAAATCATTAAAAATCATAAAAATAATATCTTAAATCAGCACATAAACCAAGTAACAATAACTATCAAAATAATAAAGATACCAATAATACAAGCTTATGTAATTGTCGAAAGATTGCCCACTGGAAAATATGTGTTTAACAAATTCTATTGTGTACCAATATAATATAACATAAAATGAAAACCCAATTATTAAATAAGTTTACATTGGATCTACTATGAACACATTTAAACAATGTTTTTATATGCACTTAACTTCTATAAAAAAACAACAACACGTACCGGAACCAAACATCTCTTTCAGCGTATTTTTACAAGTTAAACGATAAAAACAAAACCCCAAGGTAAAATGGAAAATTCTGGAAAAAACAAGAATCCGTAAGTCGTTCTATGGCATCTGTCCTTTGTATCTGGGTGAAAAGCTGCAAATTGTAAGGTTGCCTAAAAATGGGGAACTATTGAACCGTAGAGAAAAATTGACTGTTTTATGTAAATATCAAAAATATTTTTTGTTAAAATTTACCTAATCATAATCTTTTATTTATAACTTATGCTTGAATATAATTTAAAAATTAAAAGTATCATATTAATATAAATGGTCCACAAAATACTAGTTGGTTTTCTTGACTTCAATATACCTTTGTATACTAAATTTATTCAGTTCTAATTCCGACATGAAAATTCCAGCCACTTTAATCATGAAATAATATCTTTAAAATTTAATTAATTGCAATGTTACATTGATAGCATATACTCCAATATAACTTAAAAATTATTTTACCAAAATAAATGACAAACACAAAACTTAATAGGTTTTCTAAACTATAATATAACTGAGTATATCATAATTATTATTATAATCCTAATTCTAAAATATACATTCCACCCCTTTTACTCATGATGTATTCCTAAATATAATTTTTAAAAAAACAAGCTGAAGTTCAACCTGCTGTTATAGATTGTTGTCTGCCTATTTAAATAGTGTATGTTCCCACAATGTATTTTAACAGACAAAATAATTCTCTTTTAGATTAAAACAAAATACAATGTTTAATTTATAACTTATTTAAGTATTGCGTGGCGCCACTCTGTACCTCACTCAAACAAAATAATTTTTTTAAAAATGTAATTAGTTACAAGATTTCATTTATAACTTATACTGCAACATAATTTAAAAACATAAAAATTATTTTACTAAAATAAATGACCAACGCAAGTCTTACTTATTGATCTTTATGCACACTGCTTAAGTACCATAACTATTTAATCCTCATTATGACTTAAACATTCCCGCGCCTAAAAAAATCTAATGTTAAAAAAAAATAATTCTAACCTGCTGTTAAAAACTTATTGTCTAGCCATTGAAAAAAATCTATGGTCCCTCTATCTATCTTATCCAGACAAAATTGAAAAATAATATGTTTAGACACCAGGACATCCTGCCTCACTTCACCCCCCCCCCCCCAAAAAAACTGCATGGCTACATAATTCCCATATTTGATCGAACAATATTGTCACACCTAAAGTATTTTCTTTGACTACCATTCCCTAATTTTCTAAATAATCATGAATTCATTTTATATTTTCAAAATGAATCATTGTTATCATTTATTTTAACATATGACCTGAAGAACAGTATTGTTCTGAAACATGAAAATTATTTGGCAGTGATATACTGCTTTTATAAACCATTGTAATAAAAAATTTACAATAAATATATGTATGTGTGTGTGTTTGTGAATGAGTGTGTGCGTTTGTGTGGCCATTATTTTTATATGTATGCATCTGCGTGTAACTTTTTATATGCGTTTGTGCCTGTGTTTGTTGTAATGGACGAGTAGGAGTTTTTACTAAAATGTTCTAGGAACTAAAACATAAAATGGCTTCATAAAAAAAGGAAAACATATAGCTCGTCCTTATTTCCTCCTGGGAAAACGCTGTAGGAAAAAACAATTAATCAATCTGTCTAAATCCGTCTAAGAAATACTCCCAGCCACACACACACACACACACACACACACACACACACACACACACATATATATATGTATGCATGTATGTATGTATGTATGTATGTATGTATATATATATATGAATAGATAGATAGTTAAACATATATTTAAAAAATAATTATTACTAATTTAATTACACTCCCAAAATTCCCTACTTTTTATGTTGTGTTCTGAATGATTTATAAGCAGCATCAATCTGTCAAATTGTGTCTGAAATGTTTGTATGTGTGATATATATCACATATATATAACATGAAATTTATATATATATATATATATATATATATATCGAGGCAGCAGATAATTTTCTGAACATATACTGTTAAATATAAGAGACAATGAATGTCTATTATGTTTAATCATGAGTCGTTCGTATTTTGGCTTTAATTTCAGGTGAAAATAAAGACAAAAATTCTCTAATATTTGGTTATGTTTTTATTAATTTGGTTCTAAGCTTTCGGTTCAAATGATGGCGGATGTTTTTATGTTAACCTCCCTGAAACCTCTCTGATGATGGCTTATATGTTCCTACTTCTGGCTGTTCGAAACAAATGCTACACCCATTTCGTATAGATTTCAATTTCATTCAATGACTAGTCAAAAATCGGACAGAACTTTTTTGGTTACCTTGGCGCAGTGGATATCGGCTCTGAACGAGAAATCGGAGAGCCGAGTTCGAATTCCAGTTGAATTCCTTGCATTCACTTTCTCGCAAATACTCTTGGGAAAGGTATTAATCCGTCTCTTCCTTCCAGTTATGGGTTAAATAGCAGGACAGACTGGGTTCTATAGCCTTGGTCGGCAACCAGTCTACCGCAGAAAGCAATGGCAACCTATTGCGGGATAATCTTCTGCCCAGTCAGTCATGTCTCTTTCGAGACATGATCGCCCAAGCGTGTATCACGTATGGCACTTAACTGACTGACTGTACTTCAAAGATGCATGGAAGCTACAGAAGATCGGTCAATGATCTTTATCAAAGAACGTAAGAGAAATAACTTTCTGTTAACTGTTACCACACCAGCAACTGTTCTTTTCCTATATAATTCTGACAGCCCTTATGCCTATATAATAATCTAGCCTTTCCCTTTTGCTGACAAACAAGCCATATATCTTCCAATAGTTAATGGTAATGATTGTATACATTTTTCCTTAGAACAAAACGGTTGACATTCTTTGACCAAGTTGCACTGATGTGTCCTATTGTAATGTATAAAATTTTTCTCTGTACTATTTTGGGGGAAATAGCTTTTTCAAGTTTAGTACCTGTTATTGCCTTGACCGGTAGAGACAAGGATTTAATTCCTAACCATCTATTTGAAATGGATTTGAATGTTAACAATGCTTACTCTTTTCTTCTTGATTTTCTTTGATAACTTTTTAAGAGATTTTTTTCCTGAAGTTGCTATAGACATAGTTTCATCCGCTTATACGTACGTCAACATTAAACCATCTGAATCTCCCATCAATTCTAAAATACTCTAAGTACTGTGCATAACATGAAAGACAGAAAGAATTTGTCAACGTTGCACAGGAATAGTGTTCCGATAAGCAATTTGCTCTATCTAATGTTTTGATACACTATTTTTTTTTTTAAATCATATCACCCCGAGCAAGGCGGTAACGTCACTGATGTGCAGGGGGCTACATAGGAATGAAAAGATTGGAATAGAGAAAGCCGGAATCCACATCCTAAACAGGGAACAAGGGATGAGCCTCTACACCTGTTCAATAGACGTGGGTGGAGTGTGAACCGGGCGATAGTTTAGTCTATCTACTACAATTGAAAAGAAGAAAAGTGAAAAGATTGGAAAAGAGAAAACCGGAAACCGCATCCTAAACAGGAAACAAGGGATGAGCCTCTTCACCTGTTCAATAGACATGGGTGGAGTGTTAACCGGGCGATAGTTTAAATTTATTACATACCATTTAGGTAAGAGTTACCTTTTTATATGTTGCAGATACGTTTTATTTCGGTTCGAGGGTATCTGATTCTGTGGCATAATGGCTATAGCCTGACCTGCACCTATTTCAGGTCCAAAACTCGTTGTTAAACCTCGAACATCCTCATACAAATAGAGTTGGGGGATACTAAAATCAAACAGTTACAAAGATTTAAATATTATCTTCGTAAATCCTTCTGTCGAGACCCGAGCAAATTTGTGCTGTGGAAGGTTGAACAATCTAATAAAAGAATACGCGCATGCCGCTCTGATCAATTCAGATCAGTCCAAGGCATTTGTTTGGGATTATCTCGCTGGTGTTCTAAAAGTCGCCAGATTCGAACTCGACTTCTGCAAGTGAATCAGCCTGCTGTATTGCTCCTCTAGTGCTATTTTACAGGTAAACGTAACTCGGTCAGGCGCTTTTGCTCCGTCTCTATTCGTTTGTCAGGGTTACCTACTGACACCCGTACTTTACGCTTTGGCGTTGGCGCAAACCTTCCGCCATTTAAAAGAAAGGATGTGCAGTCCGGACCTACCATTTTTGTGTCGTGTGTAGCGACGTTGAGGTGGTACATAAGGTGCTTGAGTGGTATGAGAAAGTGACGGGGACTGAAATTAATATCAACAATCTTCCGGCTTGTGGTTAGGAGTCTGGAAGGGGATTGCGCTTCCAAGGCCCTTAGTTGGACTGACGGACCAGTCTACATTCTTGGATTGTGATTTGGGTCAGATCTCCTGCTACAGAGGTACTGGCAAAGATCGGAGCGTCGATTCAGACTTGGTTCCGACGCCGCTTGTCGGAAAGGATAAGGCTGAAGCGTGTGCCACATGCGTCTTTCTCAGGTTGTCGGTAATCTGTCTGTCTGTCTCCCTGTATGTCTTTCTCTCTCTCTCGCTCTCTCTCCCTCTCTCTCTGTTTCTATCACTCAATCTCTCTGTTTCTATCACTCTCTCTCTCTCTCTCTCTCTCTGGGATGACCGTTAGAAGGCGATCGAGCACTTGCATTCCATCCTATTGTTGGGTGAACGCATGCATCAGGTCAACACAGATGTCTGTGACAAACGTCCCTGCATGGGGGTCTGGATATGTTAGTGAACCACTGAAACACCTTGGGGGTGGCTTTTCTATGCCTCCTGTTGACAGAGCATTCGACTTTGGAAAGAAGTGTTAGGGACTCCTTCCCTAGCCTTAGTATCACTTTTCGTGGGCTGAGCACTGATGTAATCTCCGGAATCAATCGAAATTCTTACTAGAGTGTCGGGAAGCCTTGCGAGCCATTCCTCAGTTCACTGACATTTTTCAGCCTCGGAAGCACGTATTGTTTAACATCAGAGGGGTCGAAACAAAATATATTCTGCGTGATTGGCTGAACTGGTCCATGAAAGAGTCATGCTTCTTTTTTATCTTGGGCGTCAGCGTCGAATTTCCTCAGATTTTACTTATCTGTCGATTGTTTTGAAACAATATATCTCTTAATAACATGAACATTAATTGGGGCCGGTCAGATTTACAGGACTGCAATCCCGTGTAACACGATTTAGAGGAATCGGTTGAGTACGCTTTTTACCTTTTCTTCAGGTGCCAGTTCTTATGTAAAAACGGGGCGGTTTTCCGCAATCCCTGGCCTGGTTAAGTTAGACTTTTTTGTGTATCTAGTTAATGTGAGTAAATACTGTTCCCAGCCTGTTCCCGGCTCCACTTCTTACCTTGATTGGATCAGTCTTTGGTTTTCCCATTCTATTGCTTATTTTTTTCGCTCTGAATTTTTGTTGGGAGGACGAGTCTTACGAACATTTGTTTATTTTTAATTTTAATGTTTTCTTGCATTTTAGTTTGTTTTGGGGCTATATATCCCCCCCCCCCATCCATTTTTATATCATGTGTTTTATAAGTTTGTAAGTGTCCCTGTGAATATGTGCTATTATGGTATATGCAAGAGTGTAAGATGATCCACGTGTTTTCTGGTGAATGATCAAATCGTGGATTTGCGTTCTGGTGCAATGGATATCCTCTCGGAACGATAAATCGGGGAGCAGAATTCGAATTCCAAGTCAATTCCTTGCATTCACTTCCGCACAAATACCCTTGTGAAAGATACTATTCGGTCTCTTCCCACCAGTTATGGGTTAAATAATAGGAATGATTGGGTTCTATAGCCTTGGTCGGAAACCAGTGTTCCGCAGAAAGCAATGGCAAACTACTGCGAGATAATCTTCTGCCCAGTCAGTCATGTCTTTTTCGAGACATAATCGCCCAATGCGTGTATCACGTATGGCACTTAACTGACTGACTTAATATAATATTTGGAAACATGATTAAGGCTTCTTCTGGGCACAAAACTGGTGATCCCTTTTACACACACTCTCTCTCTCTCTCTCTCTCTCTATATATATATATATATATATATATATATAATATATATATATATATATATACATACATATATACACACACTATATATATATACATACATATACACACACACACTACATACATATACACACACACTACATACATATACACACACTATATATACATATATATACACACACTATATATATATACACACTATATATATATACACATATATACACACACTCACACTATATATACACACACTCACCCACACACTATATATATATATATATATATATATATATATATACACTTTTATATTGTTATGATGTAATAAACTGATCCGCCACTAATTAAAACTTAGTAATAAAATACATCTTTTCCCCCTCTAGGCATGAGTCAAATAACAGGACAGTTTGGGTTCTATAGCCTTGGTTGGCTATGCTCCATTTAATCTCCTTCGCTGACTCCTAGATATTTATGGGTTTGTACTTGTTCGAGTTCCCTAATCTTTGTAAGAAAATCTGGATTTTCAGAGTGTATTTCGGTAATTCCTCCTCCCTTGAATCATACTTTTGCATATCTATCTAATCTGAAACCCATGCTGAAGTCATCACTAGAACATTTTACAGTATTGAGTATACCCTTCAATTCCTGGTTATCTTTGGCAATTAGTTTGCTTGTTATGATAATTAATATCCACATTACTATCATTATTATTATTATTCTTAAAAATTTTTAGTGCTGCAATATTTGAAAATTATATGCTAGAAAAATTGGTGAATGCTATATATTTGGCTCAACCCAATTCTCCTTTGAGTATGTGCGGCATTTATTGTATTATTGCTATAATAAATATCCTAATTGCTGTCTAGCAGTTCACCATTAGCCATGGTTTTCTAATTCTCGGAGCTGGCAAGTATTTTATGTTGTTAATGCTATAAAGATGACTGTTTCATTTTGCAACCTCAGGTTTGATTTTTTTCTCATTCAGGAACTTTTTTATGTTACAACAACAACCAAAGCTTGAGAAGCCAATCTGTCCTGCTTTTCAATCCTATTATCCATATCAGTCAATTATACGTTATATGCGCTTGGGCGATCATGTCTGCTTCGATCCATAACTGATTAGCGAGAACATTTTCTTGCAGTATGTTGCCATTTATTTCTGTTTAGAACTAGTTGGCAACCAAGGCTAGAGAAGCCAATCTGACCTGCTGTTCAATCCTTTTATCCATATCAGTCACTTAATTGCCAAAGATAAGACCCAATTCCCCTTCGGCTACCTATCACCCCTCCTTCTGACATTTCCTATATCTAACCACTCTTTCTATTTATCTTCCCTTATGTAGCTCCAAGCGCAATAGTGGCAGTGGAATGCCTTGCTTGGGGTGAAATGATTAAGAAAAAGAAACTTCTAAAAGTTTTATTAGGTTAGAAAAAACATTTGCTGATGTTACATTATTTACTTCTAAAAGTTCTAAAAGGCTTGTTTTAAAAGGTTAAACCAAAAATTTGCTGATGTTAGATCATTTACTGCTAAACGTTCTAAATGGCTTGTTTTAAAAGGTTAAACCAAAAATTTGCTGATGTTAGATCATTTACTGCTAAACGTTCTAAAAGGCTTGTTTTAAAAGGTTAAACCAAAAATTTGCTGATGTTAGATCATTTACTGCTAAACGTTCTAAAAGGCTTGTTTTAAAAGGTTAAACCAAAAATTTGCTGATGTTAGATCATTTACTGCTAAACGTTCTAAATGGCTTGTTTTAAAAGGTTAAACCAAAAATTTGCTGATGTTAGATCATTTACTGCTAAACGTTCTAAAAGGCTTGTTTTAAAAGGTTAAACCAAAAATTTGCTGATGTTAGATCATTTACTGCTAAACGTTCTAAATGGCTTGTTTTAAAAGGTTAAACCAAAAATTTGCTGATGTTAGATCATTTACTGCTAAACGTTCTAAATGGCTTGTTTTAAAAGGTTAAACCAAAAATTTGCTGATTTTAGATCATTTACTGCTAAACGTTCTAAATTGCTTGTTTTAAAAGGTTATACCAAACATTTGCTGATGTTACTTTATTAACTTTTAAAAATTTTAATTGCTTAGACCAAACATTTTCTGGTGTTACATTATTTGCAGCTAAAAGTTTTAATGGCATGTTTTACTGTGTTCGACTAAACGTCTGCTGCTGTTACATTATTAATTTCTAAAATTTTAAAAGGCTAGACCAAATAGTTGCTGGTGTTACATTATTTACTGCTAAATATTCTAAAAGTGTTGTTTTAATAGGTTAGATCAAACATTTTTTGATGTTAAATAATTTACTTCTAAAATTTCTAAAAGTCTTGTTTTAATAAGTTTGACCAAACATTTGCTCATGTTACCTTATAAACTTCTAAACGTTCTAAAAATCCTGTTTTAATTGTTTATTTAAACATTTGTTGATGCTACATTAACTTCTAAAACTTTTAAAAAGGTTAGATCAAACATTTGCTGATGTTTCATTATTTACTGCTAAATGTTCTAAAAGGCTTGTTTTAATAGATTAGACCAAACATTTGCTGATGTTACATTATTAACTGCTAAACGTTCTAAACTTTTAAGTTTTTAGTTTAAATATTTGCTGATGTTTCATTATTAACTTCTAAATGTTTTAAAATTTTAGACCAAACATTTGCTGATGTTATAATTCAGAATTCTAAAAAGCTTGTTTTATTAAGTTAGACCAAATATTTGTTGATGTTAAATACTTTACTTCTAAAAGTTCTAAAATGCTTGTTTTAATAGGTTAGACCGGACATTTGTGATGCTACATTATTTACTTTTAATAGATCTATAATGCTTTGTTTTAATAGGATAGACCAAACATTTGCTGTCGTTACATTATGTACTTTTAAAAGTTCTAAAAAGCTTGCTTTAATAGGTTATACCAAACATTTGCTGATATTACATTATTAACTTCTAAAATGTCTAAAATGTTTGTTTTAATGCGTTAGACCAAACATTCGCTGATTTTATATTATTTAATGCTAAATGTTTTAAAAGGCTTGTTTTAGTAGGTTTGACCAAACTTTTTCTCATGTTACATAATTAACTTCTAAAAGTTCTAAAAAGCTTGATTTAAAACGTCAAACCAAACATTTGCTGATGCTACATTATTTAGTTCTAAAAGTTCTAAAAATCTTGATTTAATTGGTTAAATTAAAATTTTGCAGATGTTACATTATTAACTTCTAAAAGTTTTAATAGGTTACACCAAATATTTGCTGATGTTTCATGATTTACTTCTAAAAGTTCTAAAAGGCTTGTTTTAATATGTTAGACCAAACATTTCCTGATGTTACATTATTTATTGCTAACAGTTCTAATAAGTCTGTTTTAATAGGTTAAACTAAACAAGTTCTGATGTTGCATTATTAAATTCTAAATGTTTTAAAAGGTTAGATCAAATATTTGCTTATGTTGCATTATTTACTACTGAAAATTCCATAAGATTTGTTTTAATATGTTAGACAAAACATTTGTTTTAATAGGTTAGACAAAACATTTATTATCTTCTAAACGTTCTAAAAGCTTGTTTTAATAGCTTAGTTTAAACATTTGCTGATGTTACATTATTAACTTCTAAAATATCTAAAATGCTTGTTTATTAGGTTAGACTAAGCATTTGCTGATGTTTCATTATTAACTTCTAAATGTTCTGATAGGCTTGTTTTATTAGGTTAGACCAAACATTTGCTGAATTTATATTATTAACTCTCTAGGGTCATTCGTATCATATTTGATACAGTATTTCCCTATAAGGAAACATTTGGTATTTCCCTATAAGGAAACATTTGGTATTCATTGACTGAGCAGTCAGTACTGCTTTCATTTGAAATTTATAAAATATTTTTCTTAAAAAATTTTTCAGGAAAATATTTCTTTCAAGGCTTGTTTTCATACTGTATCAAATATGATACGAATGGCCCTAGAGGGTTAACTTCTAAAAGTTCTGAAAGGAGTGTTTTAATAGGTTAGACTAAATTTTTACTGATAATACATTATTTACTTCTAAAAGTTCTAAAGTGCTTTTTTAAATAGGTTAGACCAAAAATTTCCTGATGCTTCATTATTAACTTCTAAAAGTTTTAAAAGGTTAGGCCAAACATTTGCTGATGTTACATTATTTTCTTCTAAAAGTTCTAAAGTCCTTTTTTATTAGGTTATATCAAAAATTTGCTGATGCTACATTATTAACTTCTAAAAGTTTTAAAAGGTTAGGCCAAACATTTGCTGATGTTACATTATTTACTTCTAAAAGTTCTAAAGTCCTTTTTTATTAGGTTATATCAAAAATTTGCTGATGCTACATTATTAACTTCTAAAAGTTTTAAAAGTTTAGGCCAAACATTTGCTGATGTTACATTATTTTCTTCTAAAAGTTCTAAAGTCCTTTTTTATTAGGTTATATCAAAAATTTGCTGATGCTACATTATTAACTTCTAAAAGTTTTAAAAGGTTAGGCCAAACATTTGCTGATGTTACATTATTTACTTCTAAAAGTTCTAAAGTCCTTTTTTATTAGGTTATATCAAAAATTTGCTGATGCTACATTATTAACTTCTAAAAGTTCTAAGAAGCAGATTTTATAGATTAGACTAGACATTTGCTGATATTAAATTTTTTACTTCTAAATTTTCTAATATTTACGTCTGGGACCTGTCATGCTATGCGCGTTTTAACAAACTCCCATCATTTTCTTCTTATTCCATTAGGGTGAATAAAGTCCAATTCGAACAGATTCCACTGCTATTGGTACCTTACTCCCAAGAAATGTTTCACTGATCACTAATATTTTTCCCGTTCACGTCTAAGGTTAACTGTTATCTTCTTCATATATCCGTATAAAATGTCTTTTATCCGGTACTTCTAGTATCCCTCGGGTCTTATTGAGTATGATCTTCATTGTGTAAAATAAAAAAGCCATTAACTAATGATTCTTATTCTTTACATTCCAGATTTGGCATAGTTCGGAATCTTTTCATATTTTCTTTTAGATAATGACTTCTTCATTTTGAAAATGGTTTCAGCCAGAAGCAACGTTACAAACCTGGCTCTTCTTTATCGCTATTTTGATGGTAATATTTAGGATCAACCCAACTCATTAGTTTCATCAATTCAGACACATACATTTTTGGTAATCCATGATATTTGTTCCCGTTTCTAATAGAGAAAGAAAAATCCCTCTCCACTACTCCCAAGAACTGCAACCCCCGCAAAGAATAGAAAGTTGCTTTTTCCCTCAATAAAGATTTCAATCTAGATCCCCTCAACGTCAAAGCTTCACATATTTTTCTTCTAATTAATATTCCTTATCTTAAATTCTTTACCTACATATCTTTTCCATATCATCATTAGAGTTTTGTTGATGGTAGTACACTACTTTAAATTACTTTCGTTTCTAATGTATTAGAACCCCAATTCTTAGCCAAAATCTATTCCATAAAGTTTGTTGAAAACGGAATTGCCCGTAAACTTAAGTAATAATTCTATAAGAAATAATTTCAACCCATTTAATCCGTTCTACATGTGTAAAACAATATCAAAATATATTTTAAATAGAATAACTATACTTACATGCAGAAAAGATCAAGAAATATATATACACTACAGGCCATAATTATTCGCCCCCGTCGTCTTGCTATCTTGGCCAAGATAGAACTCACTACACCCCTCCAGTATTCTCTGTGCATTTGGAAACCTGACGAAGTTTTGTAGCGAAATTCATAATCTTGGCAAATAGCTGAATACTTGATGATTCGCCAGGGCTAAAAAGGGTGTTTTTTTATTGTGACACCAACACTAGAGGGGTTCCTCCAGGCCCCATTCTTTTATTTAACCTATAACTGGATGGAAGTGACGGATTAATACCTTTCCCAAGGCTACTAGTGCTTAAGTGAATGCAGGGTACTCAACCGGAATTCGAAATCGGTTCACTGATTTCTCCTTCCAAGCCGATATCCACTGCACCACAACGCACATCCGTCACTGAATGCTTACAGCGCCTGGTATTCCCAAGTGATCACCCATCTAAGTACTGACCAGGCTCACGTTAATAACTTCGGTGATCGAACGAGAACCGGTGTATTCAACGTGATATGCCGTAAGCATGTTATTAATTATTAGGCCACCCAAGTTTTTTAAAAAGAAATAATATATTACATACTATTTTAGTATCTATTGTCAAGTGGATAATTCTAAATGAAAATAGAATAGTTCTTTTGTTATTATTACTTTACAAAATTTTAGAAGGCAACCAGGAAGCCTTTGCTTCGGCCAGCCAATAAGAGGAAGAGACTAGCATGGGGAAGAGAGCACAATAACTGGACACCAGAACAGTTCATTAGATGCACATGTTACTGTGCAATATTAACAAAGAATAATTCTATTTTCATTTGGAATTATCCACTTGGCAATAAATACTAAAAAAAGTATAAAATACATAATTTTTTAAAAAACTGGGTTGGCCTAATTATTATGGCCGGTAGTGTATATAAAATAAAAGAATTAATAACTGCATCGTTTCTCCTCAGGTAAACTAGCATCTGACTGATCAAAGAAAACTCTTCATTCTGTTGGTCAAATAAGTCACCAACTTATCATCGTCATCACTGCAGAACTGGTTGTCAGGAAGGGTTTTTTTCCTATGTTCGGGAAAACATTACCATCAAATCAGGACAATAGGCAAGGTTAATGACCGATCCAAAGTCAGCTACGCACAGAAGTTATTTAAAATAAAGAATTTGTGTGCTGGTGCATTCCCTTATCGAAACTAGATCCCTTTCTTTCGTTGACCTGAGGATTTTCTCTTGGTAGGCTTTCGTACCTGCCTCGGTAAGTTGGCATAGTACTCGCCATTGTTAATGGGGTTCTTTATAATCATTTAACTCAATCACCTACCTTGCCTGTACATGGAACAACCGTTTTTTTATTATTTTGGACGCTGCTCATATCTATGTCATGTAACGAATATTCATACACCTTGGTTACTCCTCACAGTAATATGGTGTTAGTCATAAATACAGAATAAGGCGGGGATGCCTAGGACTACGCCTATTGGAACGCCTATTGAATACGCCTATTGCATAAGCCTACGTCTAAGCATACAGCAGACGAGTACCAGCCATTACGGCTTCTTGCTAGATTGTCCTACCAGGTTACATTTGCCAAAACCACTTCGAATAAATTGTTTTCCTTTTCGGGACTAATTACTGTGGTACTTTTAAAATTTTCAGAAGTAAAGCGTTTCCAATAAAAAAATTTTTGAAAATTTAACAAGTATGGTGCCGGTCGTAAATGACTGGCTAATTAAATAATGTTACATTTTTCTGTGAATTAAAAATTATATATATATATATGTGTGTGTGTGTGTGTGTGTGTGTGTGTGTGTGTGTGTGTGTGTGTGTGTGTGTGAGTGTGTGTGTGTGTGTAGTTAATGAATAAACAAAAGTTAATTTAAATGAATATTAAATATATTAAACTTTGTAGTTTGACTAAATATCATATCTCCAGGTATCTACGGAGTCCCTTTTGGCAAACGTTTTTTTATCTTTACAAAGTACATTAAATACTTGGCATTTTTTCCTATTTGTTCAATATTATTATTATTAGTAGTAGTAGTAGTACGATTATTATAAGACGCTAGTTTCCTAGAAAGCAATAGACGGTGCCTCCTTGGTTTTCAACCAATCTCAAGTGGAACGACTACATCGTATCAATGTCGATATGAACCGTAGGAAAGGTGGGGTCACTCTGTCGGGCCAGAAATTTTTTTCTCGTCAGCATCTATTTTGCACATTTATTAATCTACCATTTGTACGTGTGTTGAGTGCTGTTGCCATTTCTAGTCTGGCGTTCTTTAAGGTTATCGACAAAATCAAAAGGTAGTTGATCCTGACTTCGCAGCTCACCTTCCGACACATTCTTGCTGTCGGAATGTAGATTCCTTCTGTCTTCCTGGAATTGTGAAATTTATTGTGAAGGTGAGTTGAATATAAGAAGATAACTGTTCCTAAGAAATCAGGGAAGAGTAATTCTTCATCTTCTTTTATGTGCCATACCCTCTCTTCTGATCTCAAGTCGAACCGCGACATCGAATCCATAGCTAAATCCACTTCTAAGAAGGTTGGGTCACTATCCTCCATTTATACAAGTCTACCATTCGACCCTGCATAGAGTACTGCCGCCATTTATAGTCAGGCGCCCCTGCCGCTCACTCAGTGTTCTCGACAGGCTCCAAAAAATGTGGCCTCCCTTTGTCTGTTCTATAAGTACTTTCATGGCTTCTGCTCAGATGAACTTAAGTCACTGGTGCCTCCTCAACAGGTGTATACTCGTGCAACCAGAATGGCAACTGGGTCCCACCCATTCAGAGTTAGGTTAGCCAAATGCAGACGACAATTCTACTCCTGCAGCTTCTCTTGCACTTCACGCCTGTGGAGCTCGCTCCCATATTCTTGCTTTCCTGACGGCTACAACCTCCAGAAATTTAAATGCAATGACAATACTCATCTACTAACCACTTGACTCTAGCCCTTCCCCCACCCCTATATCCTTCCCTTTCTCTCACCCCTTGCAACTGTCACTACACCTGCATTTTCATCTTTCTATTGCTTCTTTCTAATTGGTTTGTAATCCTCTTCTCCCTCCTCTAATTAATTTTCTTTCTGTTATGTAGCCCCCCCCTCATATCAGTGGAATTTACGCCTTGCCTGGGGTGAAATGATTAAAAAGAAAATGTCCTTTCAGGACGTTGACGATCATGACATCCAGGATGTTCTTTCCGCCTGAATCTATCCTTCATTTATACAAGTCTACCATTCGACCCTGCATGGAGTACTGCCGCCATTTATCATCAGGCGCCCCTGCCGTTCACCTCAGTGTTCTCGGTAGGCTCCAAAGGAGAGTTAGTAACGTGATAGGTGCTGACTTGGAGGCTCGACTACACCACTTCTCCACCGACAAAATGTGGCCTCCCTTTGTCTGTTCTATAAGTACCTTCATGGCTTCTGCTCAGACGAACTTAAGTCACTGGTGCCTCCTCAACAGGTGTTTACTCGTGCAACCAGTAGCCCCACCTCACATCAGTGGAATTTACGCCTTGCCGGGGGTGAAATGATTAAAAAAATGTCCTTTCAGGACGTAGACGATCATGACTTTCCACATCTCCTTGTCCCTGGTGGCTCTTAGCACGCTTTCTCCTGTTACACCACGCAACCCTTGTTCCAACATCCACCTGATTATGTCCTTCAAATATGTTATCCGCTGCTTCCCACAGTCTTTTTTCCCGTTTATCTGACCTGTTAGTAACATGTTCTCCAAGCACTCCTTCCTCATTGCATTTCCAAAGAACTTTAGTTTTCTCTTCCTGATGCTCACTATTATTTTCCTTTTCGCCTCCATCTTTTTCAAACCTCATCATTGCTCACATGCTCGGTCCATGATATCGGCAGCATCCTTCTATATAACCACATTTCAGCTGCGTCAAGTTTTTCCTTCATTTTAGAAGATATTGTCCAACATTCACTGCCATATTGAAGAATCGACATTACATATCAATCCAGTACTCTCTTCTTTGTTTCTAGTGAAATTCTCCTGTTTCTTAATACTTTACTCAACTTCTGGAATGCTTTTTTCGCCATGGTAATTTGCCTTCGGATCTCAATGTCGCACTTTCCGTCTTCTGTTAGAATACTACAAAGGTATTGACATTTCTGTACCTGCCTGATTTTAGAGTCGTTCACCTGTAATTGACATTTTGGGCTGCTCTTTCTGATGATTACCATGAATTCGGTTTTCTTGCAGATTATTTCAAATCCTTTCTTGTCACTATCTTTACATACCTTCTGTAGGAGTTTTTGTAGTTTCGTTTCTGTGTCTGCTACCAGCACTATATCATCTGCGTACCATTCGTTGTTTAAATTGTGGCCTCCGATGACGAATACTGGCATAACTTGTAGGGTTCTCAGAATGGCCTCGCTGTATATGTTGAATAGATCCGGTGAAAAGACGCATCCTTGTCTTATGCCCCTTTCAATCTTAGTATAATTGCTGAATTTGCTACCTGCCTATATGCTGCCAGTAAAGATTCTTGATTACTCTCAATTCTTTCCCAAATATGTCGAGGCAGCCAAGCATCTCCATCAATTGTTTATGGCGTATTTTGTCAAACGCCTTCGCATAATCAATAAAGCACAGGTACAATTCCTTCTTCATCTGTATTGCACTTTCAGAGAGCATCTTAATCATAAATATGGTATTCCTTGTTCCAGAGTCTTTGACGATACCGCACTGTTCTCATCCTATTTCTGGTGTGATTCTGATTCTCGCTCTATTCATCACGATTCGGACGATCAGTTTTGTTATATGGTTCATTATACTTAGGGTTCTGTGGAATTTGCACTCGTTTGCTTCTGGCTTCTTAGGCCGCGCTATGAAGCTCGACTTGCTGAGGTCATCTTGTATTACACCACTATTATAAATTTCATTTATTATTTCGGTAATTTTCACTATGCTAAATTCTTTCAGGGCTATCAGCAGCTCTATGACTATCCCGTCTGGTCCAGCTGTTTTGTTTCTATTCAGTTTGGCTACTGCAGATTCCACTTCAGACTTTAATATTTCCGGTCCGTCCTCATCTTTGCGTATTATCGGTTGCTCTCTCTTGTCGTGGAAATGATCTTTTATATATTCTTCCTATCGTTGGAGTATTTCCTCTCTCTCCAATATGATTGTTCCATACTTGGATTTTCTACATCCTGTTGAAGAACAGGTTTTTCCTGTCAGTTCTTTTATTTCTTTATGCATGTTGGCTTTATTGTGCCTGTTCAGTCTTTCTACGTCAGCACATTTGTCATTGAGCCATTCCTCTTTAGCCTGTCTGCATTTTGTCCTTATTTCCTTGTGTTGTTCCCTGTACTCCATTCCATGTCTTGATATCATTTTCTGCCTCCTTTGCATGATGTCAAGAATCTCTTCAGTCATCCACTCGTTTTTTCTTCTGCGCCTGATTTTCTTTGGGGCAATGTTGTTTGCTGATGTCACTATCGCTTCCTTGAGTGGTCCAATTTCGATTGTCCTTTTCCAACTTTTTCTTCATACTGAATTTTCACGCTGTTAGTGTATTCTTTATGTAGATTGAGGTCATTCACGAGCTTGTATTTCAGTTTTGGTGCTGCATTAGGCTTCTTCAATCTCCGGAGTTTCAACTTTAGTTTGCAGATGACAGGGACGTGGTCGCTTCCACAGTCGGCGCCTGGATAGACTTTTCTTTGAACCACTGTGTTTTTGAATCTCCTGTTTGTGGTTATGTAGTTTATCTGGTTTTTCGTGTCGCCTCCTGTCCATAGACATCGTGTGTGTTCTTGAAACCAGGTTTTAGTTATTATCTGGTCATTTGCTGTGCACCATTAAACCCATTTTTATCCTCGTTCGTTGCGGATTCCTAATCCAAAGTTGCCCGTTGTCATACCTTCCCTCTTCTTGCCTACTTTGGCATTCAAATGTCCCATGATGATTCTAATTTCTTGGCTTTTACATTGAGCCTTGGCAGTGTCTAGGGTGGAGTAAATAGATTTTATTTCTTCCTCAGTGCTTTTCGTTGTTGGTGCATAGACAACTACAATTGCTATGTTGAACGGTCTCCCTCTCAGTTTAATCAGAACTCTTTCATAGAACTGGCAATATCCTAGAACACATTTCTTTGTCCAGTATTAAGCGGACTTCTTTTTCTTTATTTTTCCTCCTGCATATATTATCCCATGGTTGACGCTGCTGAATTCTTCATTGTTGGCCATCTGGTTTCGCTTATACCCAGAATATTGATGTTCAGTCTGTTCATCTCCTGCTTGACATTCACTAGTTGTCCACAGTTGTTGAGCATTCTGACGTTCCATGTTCCTAAGGTAATCCTTTCGATTAGAAACATCAAAATTGATTGTTGGTAATCTAATTGTCAAACTCCATTGTCTCGTTTTTGTCTGGCTTTGAAAGTTCGCCTGATGGGTAATTCTTGCATAAACTCTGGGCCATCAAAGAGCACAGAAAAAATAATTTTCAGAAAATAAGCATTTCTTTGAAGTACAAGATGTACAACATCTTTTTAATGATTGGGCAGGACTTTATTTCTTTGAGTCTCTTTGAGAATATAGGGAGCTCCATCACCAAGTTACCAAACTTGTTTAATATAAAACCATAAAGGGGCATATACTTTCATGATAAATGTTGCAATTACTTTCTTTTTTTCTTCTAGTTCTTCATTCCCAAAATAGGGACGTAATATCTGGTTTGCAGTTGTCACCGAGCCTGTGTAGGAGAGTTCTCCTGAATTTTCTCCAGCCAAGGAATTTGGAACTGTTTCTTTTGTCAATAGCGCGACACATGTCAAGAAGGTATCTTTGGACCGTGGTTAATTCAATAACATTGTCTAGAAACACATTTTTAAAATAAACCTTTTCAAAATTTTTCACTTTTAAATGTTCACATCTTGTTAGTGCCTTTTCTATATTATCAAAATGGCGTCGGAGGCCTGTAGTTTTTCCACCCAGGTATTTAAAGAGATTATGCATGGATAACTTAAGTGTAATCATTCCTCCTGAATAAACGGTAGTTCTATCACAGCCAAGGCAAACAAGGTTTTCAAGAGATATACTTTCCTTGTAGTAGAAGTTTAGTATTATTTGAGTGATGCCATTTGCTGTCCTAATTGTTGGTGCAATATGTCACATATATATAGATTGTGGCTCTTGTATTAATGAAATATATTCCTCTGTGATAACTTTCCGTTTGCTTTGGGTTTTTTTTTTCCATCACATTTGTCATATCCTTTCTTCCATTAAAATATATGGCCTTTGCTGCTTTGGACTGGTGTTATTCATTATTCTTAAATATCCTCCTAGGTTTAAAACGTTCTTTCGTAGTTTAATATTGTCAATTACAATACATGTTTCTTCAATAGAATTAATTCCTGTGTCTAGCAAAATGGAGGATGATAAGGCTACTGCAGCTCTATCCAACACATTGAATCTGTCGCAAGTCATAGCAAAATTTGCTAGTGATTTCCTCATCTGCTTTGGCTTCGAGCCGCTTGACATTCCTGCCACATATTGTGGTTGCTCTTACTCTTTGTCCCTTGATTTTTCATCATCTGTTAAAATTTCAGAAGATTTAATTGAAAAAAAGTAGTTGATTTCTTTGCCATTTCGACTTCTCGGGCTTCACGTTTTTGTATTGTTTTGGTTTCTTCTACATCATTGTTTCCTATGATAGTATTCCGTGCAGACCTTTGTTCCAACAAAAAGTTTCGTTCCTTCACAGAAACATTTTGCTCCTTTTTGCAGGATTATTTCAACAATTTGCAGGAGCATATGTCAAACAATCGATAGGAATCCATTTGAAATTGTCTTAGTTTTTCATTATATGTAGGATAATTCTTAAGTTTATGATATAATTTCCAAAGCTCTCTGTATGTTTCATCATATGTCTTCAACATTTGTATGACGCAAATTAAAGATACACTTGGAAGATTTGCTGAATCCCATATTTGCATGGCAGCATTGGAAACCTTGGTTGCAATGTCAAAAAAACGAAGCTCTTGCTGGTTTCTTTTTGACTTGAGTTACAGTTTATTTAACAAATAAAATGTCATAACATCCTTTTAGTTAGGTAATATATTCGTTTTCAGCAGCATTCGTTTTTAGAAATTGTTAGGATTCAAAGGTAAAAAACTTACTATGTCGAATTTCGGAACGAGTCGTCCTTCTTTAAAATGTGTCTTAAAATCAAAATTAAAATCTCAGTACTCCCCAGCAACAACTCCTTTGCTGATCTTCTTGGTGCACGTCTCTGCAAATTTTGTATCTAATATTTCTATTGTTATCAGGAACGCCTTTTAGACACTGACTTAACCAATTTGATTCCGGGGGCGTGTGCTTTTCTGTCTCGATGGAAAAATTTGCTTTAAGTGAAATAGCAAAGTGAAACTTCTTGCAACCAGGTTCTAAGTGTTTAAACTTCCCCGAACAATACAACCGATCGGAAGGGAGTGGATTAAGTTTATCACTTGAATCTGTTGTCACCGAAGATATTTTTTTTTCGCTTTTAAAAAGTTTGCTTAAAAGCGATGAATTAAGAAACTGGGTTGGGTGGATTTAGGCCTCATATAGATCATACCGACCAAAGTACTCTTTGACTTAACGCTACTGGAAGCAGAAATTCAATTTTCCTTGTCTCTTTCCGCTTTGTAATAGACTTCAAATCACACAGTTTGCAAATATTTTTGAACGTATATTTTAAATAGAATGTTAAAAACTTAATTGGAAGAATTCAATCGTTTTAAGCATGTAATAAGTGAGAGAAATTAATTTTCAAAATTGATTGTTAAACTGGGTCACTTACTGCTTACATATTGCTACATTACAATTAGATTCCGAACAATGTCAAATTAAAAAAACCGAAATTTTGGAAAATGCATATTTAAAATATAAATTTTTCAAACTAATTTCGGCCGCCCAAGATATTAATCAAATTTGAGAATATTTTGGATTTCGTACGTTTAAAAAAAGACAAGGTATTAATCCGTCTCTTCCTTCCATTAATGAGTTAAATAACAGGACAGATTGGGTTCTAAGCCTTGGCTGGCAACCAGTCTACCGCAGAAAGCAACGGCAACCTACTGCGTATAATCTTCTGCCCAGTCAGTCATGAATCTCTCTCGAGACATAATCGCTCAAGCGTGTTTCACGTATGGAACTTAACTGACTAAAGGAAAGACACACTTTTATTACTCTTAGGAATATGATTTCATAAATTTCATTTTTTTCATTCCACCCTAGTGAACATGGTGTAATCAATTATTATTTTTTCTCAGAGTAGTTCATTAGCAGCGGGTGGATGATGATTTTTTTGGCCTTGGAAAATATTACGTCATCTGTGATAGAATCAGAGTTTTATCACGCCCAGACGCTATAGACTGTCGATTAATTATCCTACGGCCAGTTTCTGCAGTAGACGTTACTCGAAAGAAGCTTACGAAAATTGTAACGCTGCACGAACATACTGGCAAGCTTTACAGAGAAATTGCGGATATTGTTGGCGTCAGCCTTTCAACTGCCAGTCGTGTCATCAAAGTGAAGAAAAAACAAATGAATCCACCAATCCAAAACGTAAAAGAGAATGCGGTCGGAAGAGAAATCAACGTTAAGAGACGACCTATACGTGATCAGGGAAAGTGTAAAATATCCTAGGAAGATATCATTAATTTTGTTTCAATTGATTTACGCAAAGATGTATGTATCTTAAATATGGCATTTAAATTAATAAGAAATGTGTGTGTGTGTGTGTGTGTGTGTGTGTGTGTGTGTGTGTGTGTGTGTGTGTGACTTTGAAAGCATAAATAACAGTATATATATATATTGTTTTTAGAGAACAGAGTGAAACTTCGTTGTAAATTATATAAACCCGTGATTCACACTTTGGATTATTTTCTGAAGAATTGCTAAGAGCGCGATTGAACAAAACACGAAAATTTGATACAAGGTAAGCTTGCTGACCATAGATTCCAATGATAATTTCATATAAAAACCACTTACCCAATTTTGCAGCCTGCAACATATCGAAGGACAACCTCATTAGTACAAGTGTTCACGCCGATATACACTTTCAGGACAAACTGAAAGGACAAAGAATCTATAAAGCAAAAGTATATATATATATATATATATAGTGTTAAGAAGTTCTTTCACTTTTCACTCTCGCGAGAGCTCACAAAATATCCGAATGAAGAACGGACGGCCTTGGGTAATGTAATTTTCAGGAAAGGATCCAAGTTTCTTTAGAATAAAGATTTACAATGATTCCTTTTTTCTGTTATGTTTTGTTTTGTTACATATATTTATATTTTTGTTCGCTTGTATTGCTTTTTTTTTCTTTCCTGTTTTATAAGGTTCGTGAGTGGAAAGGAGATGACGAATTCATTAAACGATTGTGTATAGCAACCATATAAATCTTATCCGATGTTGAATAAAAGTTTCTTGGAGACTTGAGTTCAAGACCTATGACGTTTCTTTTCAAGACACCGAAATATCTTGCAGACATAACAGCGTTCTTTTGTCTGTCTATTTACCTGTGTACCTATTTCCGAATATTTCTCTTTCTTTGTCTCGCTCAAAGTCATTTCTTCTCTGACTCTCTCTGTCTCTCTCTCAATATATATATATATATATATGTAGATGAAAAGTATATATGTTTAAGATATGCTATATGTATTACTAAGTGTTCAATATCAGTGATAGAGTGGACATTTAGATCAATGCCTAGCGGCAACAATCAATTCCATGAAAATTGCATTCAAGCAATTCATATATATATATATATAAGAAAAAATTAAGGCAGACACGTTATTTCATGGTAAATCGGAAGTATGGGCCTATTTCGGGCAAATCATCATCATCTTCCGTCTTTATTGTACAGAAAATTTTACACGAATGAAATTCACAAAGACCCCCCCCCCCCCCAAAAAAAAAAAAAATTCAGAAAAATGTAGATCGCTCTCTTAAAAGAGAAAATTTAAGAAAAAAAGGGAGCGATATTTCTTTTTAGTCCGTTTTTTTTTGTCTTTGTATGTGAATTTCATTCGTGTAAAATCTATACAATAAAGACGGAAGCTGATGATGGTTCGTCTGAAATAGCCCCACACATCCGATTTACCATGAAATAACGTGTCTGCCTTAATTTTTTCTCATAGTTGCTCTCTATGTATTTATATACATATGTATTTAGACCTCTTTTCGAGAGTTAGCCTACCACTTTATGTACAGGATACTCCTTTGGATTATTCTATATCTACATCGCATGCTTATATATATATATATATATATATATATATATACTGGTACAAAAGTTTGTCACTGAACAAGTTGATCCCGACTTGTAAGATTCATGAGGACAGCGTTATGATGCTCTCATTCGTCAGGGCTGGTTTGTCCTAAAGAAACTTTAAAGTGCGCATGAACCTGCTAACTTAGACTGGCAAAATTTTTGTGCTTGCCAAGATCTATTTCTACCAAACATTTTCTGATAAAAACCTGCTTGTAAAAGTACATTTTATCAGTTAATACCACTGACAAAATAAAAAATTAAAAAAACATCATCACAATTTGACACCCACATATATATATATATACACATATATATTTTAATTGTTTGTACATTATTTTTAATTAATACTCGATTGTCGCCGCTAGTCATTGAACTCAGTGTCCACTCTATCGCTGATATTCAACACCAAGTAATACATATAGCATATTTGAAACATATATACTTTACATATATTATAGTACTAAATGCTTTAACAAGAAATAATACTTGTTACAAAATAAACTTAATATTTAGTATAATAGTCTTTTGCTTTAATCAGAGCCTTCATTCTGTCAGACATTGACATCACAAGCTTCTTTAATATATCTAATGGTATCTCCTGCCAAGCAGCTTGTATTTGTTCCTAAAGTGTGTCTTGCGAAGTAATATTAGATTTATCACTTTTTTATCCAAAATATCCCATAGATGTTCAACAGAGTAGTTTCAAAATAACTTGTTTAACAGAAAATAGGAATTATTAAAGACAACTTCGTTTTAATATATTTCTTTTACACATAGCTTTAAATAATCAATATTTATTAGCAATTTACTTGGATTTTCACCTTATTTTTGAATTTCAGTGAAGTTCTTAGGAAAAGCACATTTGTCCTAATACTTTTGCACACTACTGGTGCAATAGTGTTAGAAGGGGGTGATTATTAGATATATGATTAAATTTATTTTGATGCCTCATAAATGATAAAATAGTTATTGTCCTAATACTTCAGCACAATAATGTATATATATATATATATATATATATGTGTGTGTGTGTGTGTGTGTGTGTGTGTGCATGTATTTCTAGCTAACTGATTATTTACGAGAAATTTTGTTACGAAAAGCTATGGCAATCGGCAGGATTTGAACCTGCTACCCCAACAACATGGAAAAAGCTACCAATTGATCTGGTGCGTCTCAGACTGTTCAAACACGATGAATCCACACTAGAATCGAAGTTCAATAGTTGCATTTATGAACAGGGATAAGTTTAAATGTAAATTTTTCCCACCTGAATCTATTCTGCACATATACAAATCTACCATCCACCCGTGTATTGAATATTGCTGCTATATCTGGTCGGGTGCCCCTGCTGCTCTCCTTGGGCTTCTTGACAAAATACAAAGGAGGATCTGTAACATGGTTGATACTGACTTGGCAGACCGGCTGCAGCCGCTCTCACACCGGCGTGATGTGGCTTCCCTGTGCCTCTTCTACAAGTACTTTCATGGCTTCTGCTCCGATGAGCTCAGATCACTGGTGCCGCCTAAGCACGAATTTACACGAGATACTAGATTAGCAACGAGGTCCCACCCTTTTACAGCTAAACAAATAAGATGTAACCGTAAATTCTACTCCAACAGCTTCTTTTCTCGCGCTTCCCGCCTGTGGAACTCCCTTCCACAAGTCTGCTTTCCCGACAGTTACAATCTCCAGGTGTTTAAATGTAGGGTCAATATCCACCTCCTATCACACTAACTCCCAACTATTCTCACAAAACTCTCATCTACCCAACCCTCATTCTCGGTATCCTTACCCGCCTATCACCCACCCTCTGTTATTTCCTATATTTAATCAGTATTTCTCCACTCTACGTAGCCCCCTGCACAGTAGTGGCAGTGACATGCCTTGCTCGGGGTGAAACGCTTATAAAAAAAAACAAAAAAAAACAACTTTTCTATAATTTCGTTACATTATTCAAATTTAGTCAATTTTTTATTTGTACCTCATCTCTAACTTCTACAATATTGTAAATGTACATTCTTGGAAATAGTACTTCTGTTATTTATAATGTGCGCGACAATATCTGAATCCTTTAGCAGTTCAGGTGTAATCTACACTTATTTAGAAATGGAACTTTGTCTGCGTGTGTGTGTGTGTGTGTGTGTGTGTGTGTGTGTGTGTGTGTGTGTCTGTGTGTGTGTCTGTGTATGTGTATGTGTGTCCATTACCTATAGACTCTGAAACGACTCAACCGATTTTCTTGAAAATTTACACAGTTGTACTATAAGTGTTTGTGAGTGATCTTAGGTAGGTTTTGTGTCCAGGTCACCCCGACAAATATCGAAAATTGATAATCGAAAAAATCGACTTATAGAAGGAGTGGTCCGATTTTAATCAAATTTGATACACTCATAGACAAAAACATAAGAAACGATATTCAGAAGTGTCAAGGCTGCAGTTCTTACAATAGTGCAGAAAATCGATCATATATATATATATATATATATATATATATAAAGCAAGATGTTTGTGTGTGTGTGTATGTTTATCTATCTGTATGTCCCTTATACAAATCCACAATTTTTATCCGATTCTCACCAACCTTCACACAAATATTCTTTAGGCTGAGTCTGAGCTGTAGGACCATGGATTAGTTTTCATTACACCCGAGCAACGCTGGGCTATACTGCTAGTTCTTATATAAATTCGTGAGGTTATTTAATTTTTTTCTATATTCTTTTCGTATTTAATTTGTAACTTGTTGAATATAGTAAATGTACATCCTTTAAACTACTTCTACTACTACATTGACAACCCAAATTCGCCCAACAGCCTATGAGTTCATCAACGATGTTAAATTCAGATGTAATTCTTTAGTAAATTTATCTTGTATATATATATATATATATATATATATATATATATATATGTACGTGTGTGTGTGTGTGTGTGTGTGTGTGTAAAAGTTTCTGTTACACCCAATGGTGTGAAAGCAGCGTTTTTGCTGTTTCCGTAACAAACTGTTTTTATGGGGCAAGGTTGTTAGCCTTGCGCCCAAACCCGAAACCTGGAAGAAGGTGATTTTCTAAGCCTTCCTTGGACGTAACAAACGGCCGAATATAAGGGGTACCCAGTGAGAATCGATCTCAATCCGCAGTTATAATGATTCTAGCGAGAAGAGCTTACTAACCATTACGCCAAGGTGCCCATTAATCATAATATACACTCTAAAAAGCCTGCCTCCTTCTACCGAGCGCCCGTAGCTCAGAGGTAGAATCGCCGACTGACGCCAATTCGGTCGGGTTTCAATCCTGGGTAAAAAGCAATCAGTGAAATGTCTTCAATGCATTAATTTGTTTAATGATTAAATTGTTTCTTTCCAGGAAAATGAAACGAAATTTAAAGAATATTGTTCATCCTGGTTGCCAAAAAAAGCATCAGCTGTAGACATACGTCACCATCACTGAGATACTTGTTCCAAGTCAATTATTATTTTTATTTTTTTTTTTGTTATTAGAGAACTAATGTATATTTTGACTAGCTGTATAACACTGTGTTACTCCGGTTTTTTAGTGATTATGTTGAAATTTTTAAGGTCAGCTGCCTATTAAGAAGGCTCCATTTTGAGGTTGCTGTAGCGCGTAAGTTTAAAAAATGCGAAATGAATATTGGTTTTTGCTGTATTTGTAAAACGGAATTCATGCTTGATCAGTTTTGCTAATAAACGGAAATGATGGAATTACAATTAAAAGAACATGGGTGTGCGTTACGGGAGCCTGTAATGGAATGCGATGACTTTTGATGCAGAATAATTTGATGCATTGTCCCTGCAACTTCGGAGGGGTTGGCGCATTAGAGAAAACGTGAAATTGTGTTAGCATATGACGAGGTAGAAGTTCCGAAAAAGTCCTGATTTTTTTTTTTTGTTTTTTACAACTAAGTATTTGGGAAAAATAAACGATCACAAAAAAGAATCATTTCCTTTACTCTTTGCCGAAACATAAATATTTGGAACTATTTGTTTGCATATCGAGGCCTCAGACTTGATCTACCAGTTACAAGATGCTAGTTGAGTTTGAGTGAAGTGACTTGGAGAAATATAGAAAAGTACGCAAAAGACCACCTGAAATTGTTTGTTGTTGATTTTTGACAAACTCTGTACATTGATTCGAAAAAGATCCGGGTCTTGAACTACAGGTTACCCGGTTTTAATTGAATTCACATGAGGGGTCTCGGAAGAGAACAGTTTGAAAATTCGTTGATTTCGGTGATTGCTAGCATATCCTATATATCAATACGAACACTTTTGTGTACAAAAAACCTTCATATCATGATCGACAAGTGATCCAATTTTGGTTAAAATCGGACCAAGGGTTTCGGAGACACACAAATACACAGACATATCCATTTATATATATATCTATATATCTATATATATATATATATATATATATATATATATATAGATAGATAGATAGATAGATAAAATCCGACATCGGCCCCCTCGACAATTTTACTTCTTTCGTTTAGTCTAATTTTTACCCTTTCCTCTGTATTATTTGAATAGCAATTACGAAAATGTATTTAATGTATACCTGCTTCTGAAATTATTATTGCAATGGGTATTTTTTGTTCAGACCATATCCGTGGTATTTTTTGATATGGCTACAAATATTTTGATTTTCCTTGGACTGGATGAATTGTTTTGAATTGTGGATATTATGAAGTTTTTTTTTTGTTTTTTTTTTGTTCATATGCAAATTTTTATCAAGTATATTTTTGTTAATAATGTTGTCATCTTTCTTTGCAGTAATATCTTTTGTATGGCTTTCTCAAAGCATTACTGATGAAAAATAAGAATATTGTAGAACGTTGAAAGCATTTTGTATGTATATTTATTCAAAAAACTCAATGTCCTTATTATATTCCACACACACACACACGCACACACACAGACGCATACACGTTCACACAAACACACGCACATACACAGAAGTACACACACACACACACACACATATATATATATATATATTCAAGAGAATAATGAACGAAGTAAATATTTACCACGTTCAAAACTTTAATTTAAAACAACGGTCAATATAGAAATAGAGCTATGAATATTTAAACAAAAATGCCAAATACAGGGGGGAGATATCAGAAAAAAACAAGTACAAAAATTTAAATACCTATGAAGTGTTCTAACAGGAGATGGAAAGTGCGACACAGAGATCTGAAGGCGAATTGGCATGGCAAAGGAATCGTTCTAGAAGCAGAGTAAAGTACGAACACACAGGAAAATGTACTAGAAACAAATAAAATTGTGCTGGATTGCTATATGATGTCAGTTCTTCAATACGGCAGTGAATGCTGGACAATTTCATCGAAAATGAGGACAAAACGTGAAGCAACTGAAATGTGGTTCAACAGAACAATGCTGCGTATATCGTGGACTGAGCGTGCAAGCAACGATGAGATGTTGGAAAGAATGGCAATAAAAAAAAATTAATACTGAGCATCAGGAAGAGACAACTGAAGTACCTGGGACATACAATGAGAAAGGAGAGTATGGAGAACCTGATACTGACAGGGCCAGATAGAAGGAAAAAGAGAAAGAGGCAGGCAGCGAATAACATAAAGGGCCTGATCAGATGGCTGACAGAACGGGGGTTGCAAGGTGTAACAGGATCAAACATACTAAGAGCCACCAGATAGTGAGACGTGGAGAACAATGATCGCCTACATCCTGAAGGGACAGGGCACATAGAAGAAGTACAGTACAATTATAATCTACTACAAAATGTATATTTTGTTTCGACATTGAAAGGACAATGTCTCATCAACTAGTAAAATAGTGTTTACTAACTGATGAGACACTGCTTTTTCAATATCGACACAAAATGTACACTTTGTAGTAGATTGTACTTTGTACATGTTCTAAACTATAATTTATAATATATATATATATATATATATATATATATATATATATATATATATATATATATATGGCCATGATCGCGTACGTGCTGAAAGGGACACGGCACAGGAGAATAAAATAAATTTTATTTTGGTAGCAATCCCTCTTTTATACATGTTTCGTTAACAAGTTACTGTGATGAACGGTTCTATGTTTCGCTGACAAGTTACTGTGATGAACGGTTCTATTTAATTTTTCTTCTCTTCGACCAAGTGTTTTCTTTTCAGAATGCAAAATGCATAAAAACTGTTCAAATGTTCTTCATATTCTAGCGATTCGTCTGCTGTTTTTAATTTAATGTGTGTTTTTTTAACATATGTCTTTGATGTCATGGTAAAGTTTAATTTTACAATGACTGTCACAACATTGTTGCCGTGTTTGCTGTTAACATTATTCTATGTGTTGCTTTTCTTTACAATAAATATAACGATATTATTACGAGAAAACACAAAATTGCAACAAAATAATACAAAGAAATTCTAGTATCATCATCAGACAAGAAGACAAATCTAACAAATACGTAATTTTAGATAAAGATGAATATTTAAAACAATTGCAACACATGATCATAATGATGGGACACATTTGAAATGCAAGTTTTAGAGTTAAAAATGAAAAAATAAAAATATAATTATGACATAACTGATATTATTACATATAATTATTACATAACTGATATACAAGACTTCAACATATTATCTGAGATTTGAACATTAGATTTCTGAGATCGTCACTCTACAGAATTTTGTAACAGCCAGCAAAATCACATTTAGGCGGTGTGCCAAAGAAAAGGAAATTAATAGTGAGCATCAGGAAGAGACAGCTGAAGTTCCTGGGGCATGCAATGTGGAACGTGGGCTTGGAGAATCCAATACTAACAGGTCAGATAGAGGGGAAAAGAGACAGGGGAAAATCAGCGGGTAACATATCTGAAGAACCTAATCAGGTGGATGATGGAGTGGCATGCTGTAGCAAGGGAAG
The DNA here is from genome assembly GCA_037127315.1 of Ascarosepion bandense. Lineage (NCBI taxonomy): Eukaryota > Metazoa > Mollusca > Cephalopoda > Sepiida > Sepiidae > Ascarosepion > Ascarosepion bandense. The sequence goes on from JBBBDQ010000220.1 coordinate 520,236, forward strand.
GTGTGCTAAGAGCTACCAAGGATAGGGAGACGTAGAAAGCCATTATCGCCTACGTCCTAAAGGAACAGGGCACAAAGAAGAAGAAGAAGAAGAAGAAGAAGACTGTCACTTTGCAAATTATTATCAGAATTTCTCTTGGGCCTCTAGGATATTATGTGGGTCCAATGTCAGTAAAAAAGATATCAGATACCTCTAGGAAAAAGCAATACCTTAGATAATGTGTTAAGATCTTGTATATCAGTTATATAATAAATATATTTGCTACACTGTTTCATTTTTATAATCCAAGATAAGTTGCATTTAGATTGTTTCCCATCATTATGAGACTTACTGTATTAAAACAGATGACACCAATGACACCGGTCTGTAATATATTAAGGTTTGGTACAATGACGTTAAATCTAAAGAAAAATATTTTAAGATATCACCATCCTCTTGAGGCATAAGCTGTAATTGATATATGAGAAAGTATTAAGAGTTTTGATTCAGTTCACTTGAAAGTCATCGAAAATCTTCGAAGACTTCCGTTGGAATGAAATAATCATTGAATATTTGTCTATACTTGTCAAAGACACACGGCCAAGTAGACATAAACATTGGTTTGATTCAGTGACTTAACCTAAATAGTTGTGAGTTAAATACCAGGCTACAGCAGTGATGAACAAATAACTTAGAGTTAAGTTAAAGTGAGATAATTGTATGGCTTCCAGAAGTGGAATCTCACATGGAATGTGAACAATATGCCCAATGACTGTAATAAAAGATTCATTTCTTCACCTGAAGGAGGCCGGAATGTTCAACGACCGAAGCATTGTAAACATGGCAGTGAAAGTTAGAATAAGTCGTAAATAACGGGAGAGTGCAAAAAAATTTAGAATCTCTAATGTAATAAATCTCGACTTGGCAGCTCAGATACAGTCACTTTTACACCGTCGCAATGTGGTGTGACACGATAACTAGACATATATGTATTTTATTATAATAGATTAAAATAGAAAATAGATTAGAATAGAAAATAGTTTAAAAACATCTAACAAAAGTGAAAAAGAAGAGGAAAAAATAAATAAATAAACGCTTTTTCTTTCATGAGGAAAATTGTCCTCCGGTAAATGTTTGACTCAGTGATTTAATGAGATAATTTCAGTAGGTAGGTTTTCTATGACCCGGTCAAAGGCTGTCCTTTACTGTATCTTGACCACACATTAAGCCTTTTCCGGCGGAAGCCTTATTAAGATAAAAAAAAGATAACTGAAATTTCAGACTTCCAGTCGCCGGTGTTTGTCACCGGTGGTCTAAAGCATTTCCGGATTTCCGGGTTTCCGGTCAATTTTAAATAAATTCAGGTATATTTTCCGAGTCAATCAGTTAGAAGTTAAGAAGAGAAGGAGAAGGGGAGTCCGCCGGGTGCGAACTTGAAGTAAGGATCTCCGTTCGTCTTGTTTCGTTCAGTTTGGGTTAGTTGATCTCCATTAATTGGAGTTAGAGCTGTGTGTCACATTCGATGCCCCAACAGACAAGGCTAACTCTAAACGAATAAAGCATCCTTTTCAACTCATCCAAATTGTAGAAGTTCGTTCCTTATAGTCAATCTTGTACCCCCAGCTGTCCGGCCGACATTTTCTACAAATTTCCGGCAACATCACAGCGTGGAGAACGGCCGCCGGAGGAAATTGTTCGGGACGGACGTTGGCGTGGTACAGTGGCTTCCTTGTGTCTCTTCTACAAATACTTTCACGGCTTCTGCTCCGATGAACTTAGCTCACTAGTGCTTCCTATATATAAATTTACACGACCCACAATATTAGCAACTAGGTCCTATCCTTTAACTGTGAAAACGATAAATTGTAAACTCAAATTCTACTCCAGCAGCTTCTTTTCTCGCGCTTTCCGCCTGTGGAATTCTCTTCCATTTACTTGCTTTCCCTACAGCTACAATCTGCAAGAATTTAAATGTAAAGTCAATAGTCATCTCCTATCTCATTAATCTGCATCCTTTCTCTCATGTTCCTTTCGCAGTCGACTCCACTCTCATCAGTATACTCATTCTTCTTTTATCCACTTTCTGACACCCCTAAAACCAGTCACTCTTTCTCATAATTTTCCTTCTATGTCCTTTAATCCATGGATTTGAGGTTCTCACGTCATCTGCGGACAAAGCTGAGTGCTTTGCCCTCAGATTCTCATCCAACTCCACCTTCGACTCGTCCGGAGTACACCCACCCGACTTCCCTATTAGAACTGAGGCCAAACTGCACGACGTATATATTACCCCGACAGTAGTATCCAGAGTAATTTCAAAACTCGACCCCCATAAAGCGTGTGGAGACGATGGAATCCCAGTGATAGTCCTTAAGAGGCGTGCACCTGAACTTTCCCCTGTCCTCTCTAAACTATTTAACTACTGCCTTTCTGCTTCCTGCTTTCCTGCATGCTGGAAGTTCTCTTCAGTCGTTCCTGTATTTAAGAATTGTGGTGAACCCTCGAACCCATCCAACTATCGCCCTATCAGACTTCTACCGATATTCGGGAAGGTATTCGAGGCTATAATCAATGCTGAAATAGTTCATCATCTCACCGCCCACAAACTGTTCTCCGACAGGCAATATGGATTCCGCTTTGCCAGGTCCACGGCCGACCTGCTAACAACCGTGACGGAGTACATGCTACAGGCCCTTGATGCGTCTGACGAGGCTCGCACGGTTGCTCTGGACATCTTCAAGGCTTTCGACAGGGTTTGGCACTCTGGCCTCCTATGCAAACTACGCGGTTAAGGTATTACCGGTCGCCTGCTTGACCTAATCCAATCTTTCTTAAATAACCGCAAAATGAAGGTCGTACTGAATGGGCGTGCCTCTTCGTCCTACATCACGAATGCTGGTGTCCCACAAGGCTCTATCCTGGGCCCGACGCTCTTCCTTATTTTCATCAACGACCTCCCAGATCAGATCAAGTCCCAAGTAGGCATCTACGCAGATGACACTACAATATACTCCCGCACCAGTAAGAAACCTGTCGTGGCGGACAGACATAATCTCGCTGCTGACCTTGAACGGGATCTACACTCTGTGGTGAACTGGGGCAAGAAGTGGCTTGTCAACTTCAGTTCGTCTAAACCAAGCTGTTGTCTGTCAACCATTACAGGCAACCTCTCCTGCCTCCCATAAGCATGGACCAAGCAATTCTCCCGGAGAGCAATACACTACGCCTCCTCGGACTTACCCTGTCCTCAGACCTCAAATGGGACCACTATATTGAATCCATAGCAAAATCTACTGCTAAGAAGATTGGGTCACTATGTCGATCCAGGATGTTTTTTTCCGCCTGAATCCATCCTGCATATATACAAGTCAACAATCCGTCCGTGCATGGAGTACTACTGCCATTTTTGGTCAGCCGCCCCTACCGTTCTCCTCAGTGTTCTTGACAAGCTCCAAAGGAGTGTCTGTAATGTGATAGGTACCGATCTGGCGGCTCGACTGCAGCCACTTCCCCATCGTCGAAAGATGACCACCCTTTGTCTGTTCTATAAATACTTTCATGGCTTCTGCTCAGACGAACTTAAGTCACTGATGCCTCCTCAACAGGTGTTTACTCGTGCAACCAGACTGGCATCTGGGTCCCACCCATTCACAGTCAGGTTAGCGAAATACAGACGACAATTCTACTCCTGCAGCTTCTTCTCTCGCACTTCCCGCCTGTGGAACTCGCTCCCGTATTCTTGCTTTCCTGACGGCGACAACCTCCAGAAATTTAAATGCAAAGTCAATACTCATCTACTAAACACTGGACTCTAGATCTCTCCCCGCTGTATAACCCTCCCTTTCTCTCCACCTACGTATCTGTCATCGCACCTGCTTTCTCAGCTTTCTGTTGTTCCTTTCTAACTAGTTTGTACTCCTCACTCTTTTCTAATTTATCTTTTTACATTTATGTTGCCCCCTGCACATCAGTAGCGTTTTCCGCCTTGCTCGAGGTGAGATGATTAAAAAAAAAATGTAACTCCCTGCAAAACATTGGCATTTTTTATATCATTATGAAAAAGTCGATAGATAGTTACTGACCAATCAAAAAAGATAGATATTGATAGACCGACATCTCTCGCTCTTTCTCTCTCTCTCTCTCTCTATATATATATATATATATATATATATATATATATATATATATATATATATATATATATAAAATAAAAGTATATATAACTGATTATTTCTGACAAAAACAGAATTCTACCCACAAATCTAATAAATTTATTCCCGCGCCGGCCATTGATTTTCTTCTGCCGATGACATATTGATTACAGACTAGTTGATTTAACAACAATTGAGATCCTAGAAACAAAGGTTTTAAAATCAATGTAGTTCTTCTACTATACTGGTAGACAACCAAAGCTAAAAAACCCAGTCTACCTTGATATTTAACCCATAGCCGGTATGAATTAATACCTTTGTTAAGGGGATTTGCGCATATGTGAATAAAACGAACTCGACTATAATGAGAACTGGTCTCCCCGATTTCTCCTTCCGGCTCCTATCCATTACACAACCCGCACACTCAGCTATTCATCTATCTGTGTACACACACACGAACGCACACACACACACATATATATGTATATATATATATAGTAGACTGAAAGAAAAATGAATGGATGTAATCAAATTTTGATTTCCTAGTATCGATATCAAATAAGTTTTATCGTCGTAAACTGAAATTTGAAAGCTAAAAAGTCATCCGATTAAATGGTATTATGGCTGAGATTAAAAACTACAATTATACCTACTTAGAGCCAAACCCGAAGCAACAACTAAAATAAAAGGGCTGAAAGTAATACAGACATACAGACAGATAAACAGACACACACACAAACATCTTGCCTTTTATATATATATATTATGTTTGAGAACATGTACATAATTTCTTCTATATATGTCCTCTTCCCTACAATCATATGTTTGTTTCAGTGTTTGGATTTAAACACTTCCTCAGCGGAAATAAATATACTCACTCGGATATATATATATATATATATATATTATCGATTTTCTGCAATATTGTAAGAACAGCAACCTTGAAACTTCTGAATATCGTTTCTTGTGTCTTTGTCTATGAGTGTATCCAATTTGATTAACATCGGACCACTCCTTCTATAACCCAAATTTTTCGATTATCGACCCCCGATATTTATCGGGGGTACCTCGACACAAAACCTAGCTAAGAACACTCGCAGACGCTTATAGTACAACTGTGTAAATTTTCAAGAAAATCGGTTCAGCTGTTTCGGAGTCTATAGGTAACGGACACACACACACACACTGACACACACACACACATACAGACAAACTTCCATTTATAAATAAGTTTAGATGTATCGTAGGCAAATGAATGAATAGTTAGGAAACTGCGTAATGAATCGTTACGTTTTAGGCATGTTAAATGTAGAGTCGGATATAGGACAAATGTCAGACTCATTTTACATCAAAATATTTAAAATAATAAAAAGGTTCAACGTTCAAATTTAAATGTAATTTTTTTAGCATCTATAAAGAGCTGAAATATCTTTGTTGTATCTCGTTTTTCACCATTTCTGATCAACGATAATCTGGAGCCAAAACATTTACATTTATCGTCAGTGGGGACTAACGAATTCCAGTGAATAAATAACACGTATTCTGTACATGGAATAGATTTCTATCAAATGTATCAGTAAAAATTCTCTTTCTTTAAAAATTTTATAATGTAAATAATTAAAAAAGATATAAATTCTATCATACAAGCTTTGAAATTAAAGCCTACCGAGGGAGTAATGCGAACGTCACTAAGTTAAGGTCCTGTTCTAGGTGGAAGGTCTGGTGCGGATAACCCAGACGAATCAAATGTCGAGTTGGTGGAGCCTCTCCAAGCATAGCGTTCAGTCCTGTCTGCTGAAGATGTGAGGGCCTCATATTCAGTGATTAAATGAGAGATTGAGAGCTTTCTGTTATTTGACACATTTTTACAGAGACGCCAGTAGTCTCTGGAGCCGAACTTGTGAGATGCTATACACTGTTTCATTCTTTCAGCAAGCAAGAGCTTAGCATCATTTAGTATCCTATTGCACTGATTATGAGCATAGGCAAAAATTTGGTGTATAATGGTCAGACGTGTGTCTCCGATAAAGCCGGACTAATTGATTCCTGTGGGCAATAGCTGAGAAACAAGCAGAGGAGAACCAGAACGAATGGGGTTTAACCCTCTAGGGCCATTCGTATCATATTTGATACATTATGAAAACAAGCCTTGAAAGAAATATTTTCCTGAAAAATTTTTTAAGAGAAATATTTTATAAATTTCAAATGAAAGCAGTAATGACTGCTCAGTCAATGAATACCAAATGTTTCCTTATAGGGAAATACCAAATGTTTCCTTATAGGGAAATACTGTATCAAATATGATACGAATGGCCCTAGAGGGTTAAGTCGTAATTTCTTGGATGGAATGAAAGCATCGATCCCAGCTTTAACCAATGAAGAGAACCTGGACGCACAGTCCTCACCAGGGAGACTAAAAACTTTGTTCCAATGGACTTCACTCAGGAAATTGCGGAAAGACTCCCAGTCTGCTCTTTGGTAGGAGTAAGATATTCTGCAAGTCTGGGGTTCCTGGGAGGAGGGGATCTGCAAAGAATATATTAACGCAAACCACAGCATGAACATAGTTTCCAAGAGGGCAGAGATGCTTGACAGGATAGAAGTGAAAAATAGCGAGTCAGTCCTAACAGTGTTAGTAGAAAATCGTGTGGGGAATCAGTTGCATATGTAAGGAAGTGAGTAATTGAAAAGTTCATGGTGTGGACACCAGCAATATCTGTGACAGAGGTTTAATAATCACTTGGCATGATGTGCACTAAAGTCTCCAAACACAAATATATGATCAAACGGATAAGAAGAAATGGCCTTCTCTATATTTTTAGAGATTCTGTCAAGTACGGAACAGTCAGGATATTAAGGAGAGTGGTGGAGAATGAAATAATAGCTAACCGAGCTTAGAAGAGAGAGACAGCGATACATGTAGAAATGATCAAGAGATTCAAGAGAAATCACCCTAACTAGAAGGAGATGTTTTCTTACATAAATACAAATTCCATATAAGGAATATATTACACGTGGACAGCTTCTACCCAAGAATTACATTTTAGTATCAAATATTCCCGGAATGATATTTTCGCGATCACTAAAATCTTAACATCTTCAAGTTTATTTTTAATAGTTACATTTTCTTCATAGCCCATTAATTTCACTTCTTGCTCCATATTACACGCATAGAACACCACACAGTAACCCCTACCATAAGTAGATTATTAGGTCATAATATTTTTGGTCAGTGTAGTCCGGAGAACCAACTCGTCCTGCTCCATAGGTATGTGTCAGGAACAGAAAATCATTAACGATTTCTTGTTTACTCCGCCAGCAATGTCCTGCAAGTGCATTCTGCGTTCACGTAAGATTGTATAAACATCAGGAATGGGTCGATAGAACTGCGATTTAGTTGGACGTTGACTTCAGGATATGTAAAGCAGAACTCTCAGTATGTGACAAGTAGGTACTATGAAGCTTAGACTATGGAGTTTTAATAAATGCCAAGACAAGTGATCAATACATTAACACCGCCCCTACGGTGACTGATAAGAATATCCTCTTGAAGTTTTCTGGTAGATAAAATTTCCAGTTAATATGCATTTTATTCAAGTTAGAGCGAAATAAATTTTACGGCAAAGTACGTGAAAACCATTATAGCTAAAGCCTACCTTAAGTAGATGTTACTGTGTGGTGTTGCATTCTATTTAAAGGTGCTTCATCTTATTTAAGGAAAAGATCATCTACAAAGAATCTACTGATAACAAAGTTAATAGGAAGTGATGTAATCTTTAAAATCACTATTCGGAAAAAGAGGCTTCGTGAAAATAGCACTTTGAAGGATAAAGTATTAAGAGGAAAACAGTAAGTAAGAAGTATTTAGAAGAAAATAAGTCCAAACACGTCCCTTGAAGAGGTCGTAAAGGAATAGTTTTATTTATAGAAATAAATGAATGACGATGTGGAGACCGATAAAGTTCTGAAAAATAACAAAAAAAGAAAGAGTCTTCATTACTCCTTCTTCTATGTGGTCTGTCTCTGCACGAGGTAGGCGATCCTAGCTTTCCATGTCTTCCTATCCCTGGTTGCTCTTAGCGAGCCTTCTTCTGTTACACCATGCAACACTCGTTCCATCATCCACCTGATTAGGTCTTTCAAATATGTTATCTGCTACTTTCCCCTGTCTCTTGTTCCCTCTATCTGGCCTATTAGTATCAGATTCTCCAAACCTTATTTCCTCATTGCATGTCCCAGGAACTTTAGCTGTCTCTTCCTGGTGCTCAGTATTAATTTTCTTTTCGTCTCCATCCTTTCCAACACCTCATCATTGCTCACATACTCGATCCATGATATCCGCAGCGTCCTTCTTTAGAACCACATTTCAGCTGCTTCAAGTGTTTCCTTCATCTTCGAAGCGTTTTAATAGTAATCGTTCTATTGACTTTATCTATTTGATACCCAAACTTTATGAATTTAAGCGCAGTACAAGAGTGGCAGTTATGTCTCACAATTTTAGAGTTGAAATTGGTAGATATAACTGTAAGTTCCATGCTAAGTTCTCGCACTTCTAGCTTGTGGAAATCTCTTCAAGCTTCTTTCCTGTTTATTTTCATCTTCAAAAATATAATTACGATGTAAATCGATATTTTCTGTGGTTGAAATTCCTGTTCTTTTATTGTTTTTTTTTCTGTCATGTTACTTTTCTTTTTCTCATATTCTTTAACACTCAGTAACCGCTTGAGTTTTCGTGGCCTGATTAGGGGAAGTATTAATTAAACGAAATTTAGCTATATTTTTACAAAACAATATACAGTTCATATTCAAATAGATACCAAGGATAAAATAAACGTGGTGGATTTTTTTTTTATTATTTTCAAAAATGTATATTCATAATTTCCAGTAATTAAATAAGTTTAATGAGAAATTTCCTTGAAATTTTATAAGAGGAAATTAAAAAAACATCGGTGTGGATTCAGTCAGGTAATTGCCATACGTGATACACGCTTTAGGCGAACATGTCTCGAATGAGGCATGACTGACTGGGCAGAAAATTATCCCGCAGTAGGTTGCCAGCCAAAGATATAGAAGCCAATCTATCCTTTTATTTAACCCTTAACCTAAGGAAAAAGACGGATTAACACCTTCCCAAGAGTATTTGGGTGTAAATGAACGCAAGAGACTTAACTGGAATTCGAACTCGGCTCCTCGATTCCTCTTTCTGAATCGATATCCACTGCACAACAACGCACATCATGGGGGGAATTATCCCTAAAATATTAATCTTCTGATGATATATGTAAATATTCTAGCGCCACTGAAATATTTAAATCCAGCTATGGCTGCTTATCAGCAGGTAAATAAAGATGGCGCTTTGATCACATGCGATGCTAAAACCGATAAGGACTTAGCAACGAACAAAAATCGAAGAAGATTTTATGGCGTTTATTTTTACATTTAACGCTCGAAATGCATGTGAATCATGGGAACGTTTAAAGCGATAATTGATAATTATGATGATGGCTATTTCCGGAGCTGTACTTGAGATGCCTGATTGTTAAGTGAAGCACTAGTTTTTCTTAATTTTCATCAAGCAAGCATCAACGCGGTGAATTCAATGCAAGGTTTATTGAAAAACTGTAACGAGGCACTTTATCAAATGATCAGGGTAGTTGACAGCTATGGACAGCCATTGATTCATCTGCTTTTGTTGCTTCAGTGTTTCTCAATATTTCTTATTATCGACTAGGATTATATATATATATATATATATATATATATATATATATATATATAAATGTAAACTTATCACAATACTCGTTTCGAAAAACCCTCCGAGTAAATACGCGGAAGGACAAAATGGATGTAAAAAAACAAAGAGCCGAGACGAGCCGAGACGAGCCGAGACGAGTAATCTAAAACAAAAAGCGCTCTATACGGAAGCAGAGCAGACAAAATAGATAGCTTAAAGATCCAACAAACCTAACTAGGTTTCACCAAACCGGATCTTCAGGGAAGCCAGCCTTTCCTGAAAATCCGGTTAGGTGAAACCTAGGTAGATGTGTTGGCTCTTTAGGTTATATATATATATATATATATATATAAAATGTAGTCCAATTGGTTTGTAATCCAGGTAACTTCCAAAGAGAAGAGAACTTAATGTTAAATTTATTTATTTCATTTAACAGAGTAATTTATAAAGCAATATATTATCCATTGTAATAATGGAAAAACCTTTATATATATATATATATATATATATATATATATATATATATAATCAATAAGGATACTCAAGTAGGTAAATCACAAAAACCCGATCCTAATTAATATTAATTTTATAAATATTATAATTAATTAAAGTGAAGGGCTCAATGCAAATGTTATATTCTAACTACAGAACCAAATACAAATATGAAGATATCTACCCTTGATGTTAATATTTTTTAATTTAAATTTGAAATTTAAGACATATATTTAAATTTGTATGTCAATTTTTTTTCTGTAAAATTTATCCCAGTCATTATCTGTTTAAACTAAAATCCCTTTGGTAAATTTTTCAATGTTTTTTCAACACTGTTGGTAGCAGTTTTCTTTTGTTTCTATGGAAAAAAAATTCTTTTCTAAGCTTACTTCTCATTCAACCACCCCTTCCTCACTTTTTTCTTTTTCCTTTTCTTTTTTTTTCTTTTTTCCTATTCTTTTTTCTGTTTTTCTTTCGTTCCCCCTACCCCTTCTATGCCCAATGACATGGAAACACTCAACTCAGATAAGAGGGAAGAGTTGCTTACATCTTTAAATACAAAAATTATTCATCCCACCCCATTTTATTTTCCTGTGGATGGAAATTTCTTTTGGATTTTTGCCGGTATAAAATCTTATGTCATTTGAATTAATAACATTTTTCGTTTCAACGTTACTAAAGAAACGAGGAAGTCCTCGTAGAAATGGCTATTCCGTGGATTTAAACATCGAAATTTTGTTTTATAGATAGATAGATAGATAGATAGATAGATAGATAGATAGATATTGACTAAATGAGATAGATAGATAGATAGATAGATAGATAGATAGATAGACCTATGAACACACTAAGATAGATAGATAGATAGATAGATCGATAGATAGATAGATAGATAGATTATGACTAAATGAGATGGATATTGACTAATGAGATATATAGATCTATGAACACACTAAAATAGATAGATAGATAGATAGATAGATAGATAGATATTGACTAAATGAGATAGATATTGACTATAGATAGATAGATAGATAGATAGATAGATAGATAGATAGACCTAAGAACACACTAAGATAGACAGACAGACAGACAGACAGACAGATAGACAGATAGATGGATAGATAGATTATGACTAAATGAGATGGATATTGCCTAATGAGATATAGAGATCTATGAACACACTAAAATAGATAGATATATAGACAGATAGATGCAAACAGAATGGGATAGATAGATAGATAGATAGATAGATAGATAGATAGATAGATAGATAGATAGATAGATAGATGTTATCTTCGTGTAGGGTGCAATAGTTTTCTCTTACTTGTCTGTTGTATATACATATATATACATAAAATACTTTCTCTCCCTTTTAATATATATCAATCAATGCACACCTTACCGTAAAAACAAAACAAAGAAAAGAGTTGAAAAACTTATTTTTATGGGGTAAAGCACGGCAAATATTAATGTTTTTATTATTATTCATGCATTTGAAAAGAAATAGCGTGTTAATATTAAGGTCTCCAAAGCAAAACTGTTCTCTGTTAATCGTCTTAGAGGACCTTTTCTGCCTACCATCAGCGTGAGTGATACTAAACTATCTCTTTAGGGAGAGATGCATTGTGTCTTCTCGTGCTAATATTATCTGCTATTATGAAGGGAAACTATTGTATTAAATCAATTGCTCGGTCTTTTACGCAGAAGGTTGGATCTCCAGAATATATGTTACAAATTTTGTAAGTCAATCATTCGTTTATGTATTGAATATTGCTGAACCATCTGGCCTTTTGCATCTGCCAAAGAGATATTTGAAAAAGCTAAAGAAGAATTTTTTTAATATAATATTTTTATAGTATTTGTTCTGATCAGCTTCGATGTCCTGATTTAAATGCATTACTAGACAGGGAGCTAGATGGCATTTTATATTTGAAATTTTTCAAGAGAACCGTTATTTCTACGCTTACAGTTTCTTTTTGCTTGTAGAACTGTCATTCTGTTTCTTAATTTGCAGTCGACTTTGAACATTAAAAATTTAGATGCAACGTCAGTTAGTTACATCTGTTTCCCTAAAACCGTTCTTTATTGTCTGCTACCTTTCTAATGTATTTTTCTCAAATGTTTCACCTTCATAAACCGCTTATGTCTTAATGCCTTTCTCTCATTGCTTGAGCTGTGATAATTGAAAAGAATCAGTAATTAGATTATATGAGGTTCGAATATGTTTCAATAATATTATACTTATATTAATTCTTTATGAGATAAAATATTGTCAACAACCAAAGTCTGACTTAACTATTACGTGTTGCCAGGTTCATTTACCGTTCGATTAAAAACAAATAATTTTTACTTCTGTTTAGTTTCTTCATATTTTTAATGAGATAAAGCAGTCTAATCCATTCCTATTGATTTCTGACAAGCAGAGCGAAAATGTCTTTCAAAAACAAAAAAAAGGTACGAAGGAACATATAAATTCCGTTAAAATCCAAGAGACGAGTAATGAATTGTTAGACGATCTTAATCCTCTTGTATGTCATTGAATGCCGGACAATCTCCACGCAGTTATTTTACGAAACTAAAAAGAAAAATGCATAAGTATACTGAGATTTCTACGTAAAGGGCGAGTAGAGAACATACACTCATTTACTTACTAGCAGTATAGCCCGGCGTTGCTCGGGTGTAATAAAAGCTTTAAACCTAATCCATGGTCCTGGAGCTCAGACTCTTTGGACATTGGCACGAAAGCCTAAAAAGCAATAATTGTTTCCAGTTAAAGCGAAACCGTAGACTGAAAGAAAAATGAATGGATGTAAGTCAAATTTTGATTTCCTGGTATTGATATCAGCTAAGTTTTTTCGTCGTAAACGGAATTTTGAAGGCTAAATAAGTCCTCTGAGTAAATGGTATCATGGCTGAGATTAAGAACTACAATTATACCTACTTAGAGACAAACCCGAAGCAAAAATTAAAATAAAAGGGCTGAAAAAAATACAGACATATAGGCAGATAAACAGACACCCACACAAACATCTTGCCTTTTATATATATATATATTATAGATTTTCTGCACTATTGTAAGAACTGCAACCTTGAAACTTCTGAATATCGTTTCTTATGTCTTTGTCTATGAGTATATCAAATTTGATTAAAATCGGACTATTCCTTCTATAACCCGATTTTTTCGATTATCGACTATCGATATTTATCGGAGGTACCTCGACACAAAACCTAGCTAAGAACACCCGCAGACGCTTATAGTACAACTGTATAAATTTTCAAGAAAATCGGTTCAGCCGTTTCGTAGTCTATATGTAACGAACACACAAACATACACACAAACACACACATACACACACAGACAAAGTTCTATTTAAAATCAGTTTGCATACACACAATAATAAAGAGCGCACGTAGGTGATCCACGAAATGTGGTGTGAATACGAGTTTTAATATATATATATATATATATATGCAAACGCATATATATGGAGGGTGTACATAAGCTATCCTAGAGAATAACCGATTTCCGGGCCATTAATTGATACAAATTGATCACACAGAAACAAAATAAATTCCCAGCACTCAAATGACCTTCATTCCGCACACGTTCTTATTGATTGCTGCCAGATATTTGAAAGCTTTGATAAATGATTTAGTCACGTAGAAATAATTGTTGGTACAAATATATTGCAAACAAATCACTTGATCTTTTTCACTTTGTACATAAACAATATCTTTTTTATGTACTGTGTCCCTTGAGAACCGGATCAATTACAATTCACCGCCTATCGTTGGTCGAAGTAAACTATGTATCGTTAATATTCTATGTTCTTGTTCTTCCGTCCACTTATAGTCGTTTACTCGAAGCTTCACCCTGCTTCTATTGTTTCCTTCTAGCTTCTGAGTTTTACATCCTGCAAGCCTTTATTTCTCAAAATGATCTCTAGAAATTAAGTTTAAGTCTTCTTTTAGTTCTTTTAATTCCCTTAGAAGCTAATCGTCTCACGCCTATTATAAGTTATCTATAAATGTCAACATTTGGCAGAAATATTACATCTATATCATCCGTCCTCTTCTGTGATAATTGACAGATAGGTGTTTCGTTTTAGCAGCATTGAAATTTACGAGGCTGCCACCCATAAGCATGGACCAAGCAAGTCTCCTTGAAAACAGTGCACTGCGCCTCCTCGGCCATACCCTATTTTCCAACCTCAAGTGGAATCACTACATTGAATCAATAGCTAAATCCACTGCTAGGAAGGTTAGGACACTGTGTCAGGCCAGTAGTTTGTCCCGCCTGAATCCATCTTGCACATATACAAATCAAATATCCAGCCGTGCATGGAATACTGTTGTCATCTCTGATCAGGCGCTCCTGCTGTTCGTCTCAGTGATCTCGACAGGCGAATCTGTAATGTCATTGGTCTCTACCTGGCAGCTCAACTCCAGACACTTTCTCATCGGTAAGATGTGGCTTCCCTCTGTATCTTCTGTAAATATATCCATGTCTTCTGCTCTAACGAACTTAGGTTATTCGTGCCCCCTATACAAGCATTTACTCGTGCAACCAGACTGGTAACAAGGCCCTACAATTTTACAGTTCGATCAACCAAATGCAGGCGACAATTCTACTCCATCAGCTTCTTTTCTCGTTTTCCGCCTGTGGAACTCTCTTCCACATACTTGCTTTCCCGTCGGCCATAACCTCGAGGAATTTAAATGTAAAGTCAATCCCCATCTCTTATCGACTTGACTTCGGTTCTTTCTACATCACCCCGTGTATCTTGTTCTTTTCCTTTCTCTCTACCTTCGAAACTGTCTTCACTGTTGTGTTCCCATCCTACTTTCTCCCTTTCTCTTTCATCCCTGTATCTGGTTCGTCTTTGTCTTCACTCTCCTCCAGTCTAAAACTTTAACGCTCTCATGTACCCCCTGCACATCAGAGGCAGTGAAATGATTTTTTTTAATCATTTCACCCCGAGCAAGGCTGAAATGCCACTGATGTGCAGGGGGCTACATAACTGTAAAAGATTAATTAGAAAAGAGTGAGGAGTACAAACTAGTTAGAAAGGAGCATTAGAAAGCTGAGAAAGCAGGTGCGATGACAGATATATAGGTGGAGAGAAAGGGAAGGATATACGGGAGTGGGGAGAGAGATAGAGTCCAGTGGTTAATAGATGAGTATTGACATTGCATTTAAATTTCTGGAGGTTGTAGCCGTCAAGAAAGCAAGAATACGAGAGCGAGTTCCACAGGCGGGAAGTGCGAGAGAAGAAGCTGCAGGAGTAGAATTGTCGTCTGTATTTCGCTAACCTGACTGTGAATGGGTGGGACCCAGTTGCCAGTCTGGTTGCACGAGTAAACACCTGTTGAAGAGGCACCAGTTACTTAAGTTCGTCCGAGCAGGAGCCATGAAAGTATTGATAGAACAGACAAAGGGAGGCCACATTTCGTCGGTGGGGAAGTGGCTGCAGTCGAGCCGCCAGATCAGTACCTATCACATTCCAGATTCTCCTTTGGAGCCTGTCAAGAACACTGAGGAGAATGGCAGTGGCGCCTGACCATAAATGGCAGCAGTACTCCATGCACGGACGGATGGTTGACTTGTATATATACAGGATGGATTCAGGCGGAAAAAACATCCTGGATCGACATAGTGACCCAACCTTCTTAGCAGTAGATTTTGCTATGGATTCAATATAGTGGTCCCATTTGAGGTCTGAGGACAGGGTAAGTCCGAGGTGGCTTAGTGTATTGCTCTCCGGGAGAATCGCTTGGTCCATGCTTATGGGAGGCAGGAGAGGTTGCCTGTAATGGTTGACAGACAACAGCTTGGTCTTAGATGAATTGAAGTTGACAAGCCACTTCTTGCCCCAGTTCACCACAGAGTGTAGATCCCGTTAACAAGAAGATATTCCGTAACCTTCAGAACGTAGGTTATCACAGTCTTATATATTTCCCGATCATATGTTCCCTATCTTAACACACTTTTTTGTGTTCCCTCTCACAAACCACGCTCTGTCATCCATTTGATCAAGCCATTCAAGTATATTACGCGTTGCTTTCTCCTGTCTCTCTTTCATTCTATTTGACCTGTGAGTATTAGATTCTCCACGCTCTCATTTCTCATTATGTCACTAGAAACTTTAGTTGTCTTTTTCTGATTTCCTTTTCGTCTATCTTCTCAAAAGCATCATCGTCGCTCTCATAATCGGTCCACTGTATACTCAGCAGAATCACAGTGCTTCGGTTGCTTCGAGATTTCCTTTAACTTTGAGAAGATTTTTCCAGCATTCGCTGTCATATTGAAGGATAACAATCCAGTACTCAGTTCTTTGTTTCCTGTGAATGTTTCCTGCCTCTCATTATTCTATACTGCTTTTGAAATGCATCCTTGTCCATGCAAATACGTGTTGGGGTCTCACTGTCACACTTTTCATCCTCTGTTAGAACGCTTTTCAGGTATTTACGTTTCTGTATGTACTTGATTTAGTATCCCCGGCTTTTAGTTAGCACACACACACACACACACACACACACACACACACACACATATATATATATATATATATATATAGTGTATCGAAGCAACAGAAAATTTTCTAAACATATACTCTTAAATATAAGAGACAATGAATGTCTATTATGTTTAATCATGAGTCGTTTTAAACATCGTATTTTGGCTTTAATTTCAGGTGAAAATAAAGACAAAAATTCTCCAACATTTGGATAATTTTTTTTATTATTACACTAACACACCAAATTCAAAACGCTGTCAAAGCAATAAAAACAACCTACTGACCGATGAAAAGGATTGTAGATAAGCAAAAGCGATTAGAAGATAATTTTAACGTACAATAAAGGTATTCCCGGACCAAAAACATTTCAAAATAGGGTAAGCACTTCATTTATTCATCTGTTTATTTATCTGTTTATCCATTTATACACGTGCTGATGTGAGAAACCACACACTATTCAACATGCCAACATTTGATTTTCTTTATCTCGTTTTATTTTATTTTACTGATTTTATTTATTTTCTTATTCTTTCTACTTACTTATTTATAAAACAACTAGGCCAAAAGGAACTCGATACGTAAAGCCACAAATTTATTCGCCTGAAGAGTGTCAATCTTAGACTCGAAATACGTGTAGCGTCACAAATACCATTATGGACACTTAAAGTATCATAACATGTATAATAACAACAACAATAAATATACAATTTAAAGAAAACTCTCACACTTTTTATTCTATATATATATATATATATATATATATATATAACTGTTTGACGGTACAAAACTTGTAAATTGCTTTAAAAACCACAAACTGAAACATCTCTCAAGGGATTCCTTTCGTCAACAACACATCATGAGTGAACCGTTTGTAGTGATCAAAGAAGAACGAAAAAAAATATTAACGTGAGCAAAAAGTCGGGTGACAGAGGCGTATAAACAATTAGCAAGAGGGATAAAATCAAAGGTAAATAACTAAATATATACAATTGAATAAAATATGTACAAAATGTGTACAAAAATAAATGAAAAGGAGAAGGATTAAAAAATATACGCGAACAAGTCCAACGACTTAACGAACTTCTTCTGTCGACAAAGACAGTGTTTACGCCAAAGAATCGAGACCGACTCCAGAATCCTTAAATGGTTAATGGAGTCGACCTTGTGTAGCACCCTGAAACAATCACCTTTATATGTTTTGTCACAAGCTAGATTATCCAACAGGTGCTGACCGATGACCGATTCCAAGGAAGGGGCCAATGTGTTTGTTGATACGGGTCTGCAAATGTAAGGTTCGCCCCACATAGCCAGCAGCGCACTGGCAATTAAATTCATAAACTATATATATATAATCTTTTACGCAAAGCAAGACGGCCACTAGTTCCTATCGGTTTATTAAAGAGGTGAGTGATGAGAAAGAGGAACAATTTACAAACACGAATAAAAACATTGGTGTGAAGAGAGCTGTATGAGAGTAGCGTTGAAAAGAAGAAAAACATTATACACAATGGTTCTCAGGGAAAGAATGCGCGTCAAGGAGATAAGAGATGACAATTAACATTGCATTTGAATTCCAGTGGTTGTAGCTGTGAAGGAGACAAATCTATGGAAAAGTTTTCCACAGACGGGAAATGCGAGTAAAGAAGCTGTAGAGTAGATGTTCTGTTTCATTTTGAGCGGTTTCACTGTAAAATGGTGGGATCTAGACGAGTAGCTCGGCTAAATTCCTTTAGTGGGAGCACCAGGGTGCTAAGTTCATCGAGGCCGAAGCCGTGAAAGTATTTGTAGAAGAGACGGATTGAAAATTAAAAGCACAGATAAAGGGTCAATCAAGCTAGCAATGATGAAATCTGATGCCATCATATTAAGCGAGTCGAGTGAAACTTTAAATTCATCATGGTGAATTCTCACTTTTTATTCAGTTGTTGTTAATTCAGTTGACCTCTTGCTTCGTTGGCCGTAGAGTGTGTGTGTGTGCGTGAGAAAGAGAGAGAGAGAGAGAGACAGATAGAGAGAAAGAGAGAGATCTACTTCTGCAATGGTTTATTACTGCGGATGTTATTAACTGGTTCAAAGGCATCCAGAATATAAATAATTCCACCTTTATATTATTGACATAAGTTCATTTCCAAAGATTTTTTCACTTTTTCGTTGGAGTTCGACACAGGAATACTCCAATATTTTGAACAGTTAACTGTAGATGCAGGAGTTAATGTTCTGATCTACAACGAAGTACTGTAGACTAAAATGACATCTAGTGGATACTTTGATATTCCAATGGGTTCTTTGAATTCTGCTAGAGCATCGGATTAGTGGGTCTATTTATTAATTATAATTTACCTGCTTATGATTGCCTTGATACGGATAGTATTGATTTATATTAAGATAAAAGCTTACTGATTGTTAAGGATTCTACTATAATTTGAGTAGACTGTATTATGAAAATGTTATGTAGATAATTAATAAGTTTAAGTCTGAAAGTAAAAATAACCACCAATATTAAACTGGTAGACTTTTTAGATGCCACTCTGGATCTTAACAATAATTCTTACTAACCTTATATAAGGGTTAATTCTAATTAAATATATATATAAATCCGAATTTTAGCAACACCCCGTCAGTCATTAAACATATACTCTTTTCTATTGAATATAGAATCAGCGCTAACTCTTCCAATAAAGATATTTTCGATCAGCATTGCGAATTTTGTAATTCTGCCATTAGGAATAGCGCTTACAAAGATACTACACTCAAATTCGTGAAATCTCATTAACAACAACAATAATAAAAAGAAAAGATCTGGGAAGATCATCTGATTTACTCATCCTTACAATCTGAGGCTTAAAGTTGAGACAGAAATTCCTAAACCTTATTAACCCATTGTCTTAAGGTTTTAGAACATGAAATTCTTTTACAAATTACAAGAATTTTTCTTCCAACCGGGCAATATGTGGAAGGAAATTTTATTGAAGAATCAATATGTCCTCACTACCTATATATAGTAATTGTTTTATATAATGATTTATACCCATTACTTTTACGGTTTTTTTATGCGGTCCTCAAATGAGGACAATGGGTTAAAATGTGTTAATAAACACTTTCCCAAAATTAATGCTCTTAATAAGATATTCAATAATAATACTTTCATTATTATCTTTAGTTAATGTTGCACGGATAATCTAGAAATAATTTTAAAAAATTCCTCGGTAAGTATAAAAAATACAGCAAATTTGATGCATTGTAATGCTGAGATGGATAATACCAAAAATAACAAAACTTAAATTTTTGTAATTACTTGATTTAAATATCCTCAACCTGTGATTGGCATTTTTTGATCCTACCTTTGCCGATGAACATATATTCGGACTTTGGTAGTTTATTTTTAGTTTTTTCTTTCGACTCTCTTCATCTACCTTTTTACGGGGTCTTGTAGTTTTCTTTCCGTGTCAGCTATCAGCACTGTATCATCTGCGTACCTTATGTTGTTCAGATTGTGGCATAGTTTCTAGGGCATAGCTTGTAGGATCCTCAGAATAGTCTCGCTGTACAAGTTGAATAGATCCGGTGAAAAGACACATCCTTTTCTTACGCCCCTTTCTATCTTTGTATATCTGCTGAATACTTTTCAGGTCCGTATGCAGGTGGCATGCTGACAACAGTGGTTCTTGATTACTTTGATGTCTTTGCCAAATATGTCGATATTGCTAAGCATTTCTTGTGCCGTAATTCGTCAAACGCCCTGACATAGTCTACGAAACACAAATAAACTTCTTTATTTGTATCCCTCTTTCTGATAGCATCGTAAGCATAAATGTTTCATTTTTTGTTCTAGTGTCCTTGACAAAGCTGCACTGTTTTTGTCCTGTTTCCTGTCTGATTCAGCTTAGCGATCTTTTCATCAGGATTCGGGCAGTGAGTTTCGTTATGTGGCTCATCAAACTGATTGTTCGGTAGAGTTCGCATTCGATTGGTCCTGGCTTCTAAAGCACAAGTATAAAAAATGATTTGCTTAGCTCATCTGGTATTACACCATGATTGTAGATTTCAATTATTATTTTCGTAATTTTCTCTATGCTAAAATTTTCTAAGTCTGTCAACATCTCTGTTACAATGTCGTCTGGTCCAGCTGCTTTGTTCTCATTTAGTCTGGCCATTGGAATTTTGACTTCGAATTTTAGTATTTCCGGTCCGTCAGCATTATTTCTTTACTATCGGTTGCTCACTCTTGTCGTGAAAGAGATCTGTTATATATTCTTCTAATCGCTACAATATTTCCTATTTCTTCAATATGATCGTTCCCTCTTTGGATTTTTATACATCCTGTTAAGGGGTATGTTCTTTGTCCTGTCAGTTCCCTTATTTCTTTATGCATTTCTCCTTTATTATTCTTGCTCAGTCTCTGTACTTCGGTACATTTGTAGCTGGGCCATTCCTCTTTAGCTTGTCTGCACTTGAAATTTATTTCTTTTGCGGTTTCTTGTATTCAGTTCCATGTCTTGGCACAGTTTTCTGTCTCCTTTGCATCATGTCAAGTACCTCTACAGTCATCTAAACGTTTTCCTTCTACGCCTGATTTCCTCTGAGACCATGATGTTTGTTGATGTCACTAACGCTTCTTCATATTGCGTTTTTAATGTCAAAGTTTGCATAGTCTTGTATTTCACCTCTCTTCTCTCTCTGGGTCCTTCTGTATATAAAGGCTCGGAATAAACGTTTTTACTAATATTCAAAACAGCACAAAAAAATAAAATACATCTAAAACATGAAGTGAAATTAGCAAGTCATACTCCCACCCAATTGAAGATGGATAAAGACAACGTCGAAGCGTTATGTACAGCAAGAAATAATGGCAATTTTTGCCCTCCCTTACTCTCACTAAACAAAAAATGTTTGAACGATTGGAAAACTAAATAAAATTTAAATTATCCTTGTCTCTCATATTTAACGAAAGCTGTTAAAAAAAACAAAAATTAACAGAGGAAAAGTTTCAGTAAATATTCTTGTTGCTATGTCTCGAGATCCTAACTTTTGTAATCTAAGTTGAATTGTGTGAAAGTCACTAGAAGAAATTAAGTACCACGTACAAAACAAGAATAATGGCAAGATGACGTTCTCGGATCCTCATATACCGAAATAGATCAGACAGTCCATCAAACATAGGTATGAATGTGTGTGTTTGTGTGTTTGTACGTAATTACTAAGTTGTACAATTCCCCTTTAGATACTTATCAGATATATAGAATGTTCTCGCGTTATGTTGCTTTTTTATATACTTTAAAATTAATATATTATTATTATATACTATAAATATTAATATATTATATTATTATATACTATAAATATAAATATATTATATTATTATTATATACTATAAAGATTAATATATTATATTATTATTATTTTCTATAATTATGAATATATTATATTATTATTATATACTATAAATGTTAATATATTATATTATTATTATATACTATAAATATGAATATATTATTATTATATACTATAAATGTTAATATATTGTATTATTATTATATACTATAAATGTTAATATATTATATTATTATTATATACCATACATGTTAATATATTATGTTATTATATACTATAAATATGAATATATTATTATTATATACTATAAATGTTAATATATTATATTATTATAATATACTATACATATTAATATATTATATTATTATTATATACTATAAATATGAATATATTATTATTATATACTATAAATGTTAATATATATTATTATATACTATAAAGATTAATATATTATATTATTATTATATACTATAAATATGAATATATTATATTATTATTATATACTATAAATGTTAATATATTATTATTATATATTATAAATATTAATATATTATATTATTATTATATACTATAAATATTAATATATTATATTATTATTATATACTATAAATATTAATATATTATATTATTATTATATACTATAAATGTTAATATATTAAATTATTATTATATACTATAAATATTAATATATTATATTATTATTATATACTATAAATATTAATATATTATATTATTATTATATACTATAAATATTAATATATTATATTATTATTATATACTATAAATATTAATATATTATAATATTATTCTATACTGTAAATATTAATATATTATATTATTATTATATACTATAAATATTAATATATTATATTATTATTATATACTATAAATATTAATATATTATATTATTATTATATACTATAATATTAATATATTATATTATTATTATATACTATAATATTAATATATTATATTATTATTATATACTATAAATTCTTTTAAATGATTATCTATTTTTATTTCTTTATCAACAAATATTATTAAGTTTCATTATAATTAATTTTCATCACAATTTTTGCAATAGATTAATTATTATCAGTCGTTATCGTTGATGTTCATGTTTAATTAATATCGTTTTTCTTTGTCATTAATCAACAAATAATTTCAGATTAATTTTGTACTTAATTAATAATACATATTTTTGTGTTCGTTATTCTCAACATCTTTTATTGCCTCTACTTTATCAAGGGTTCTCATTATACATTGATTAAAAAAATTCTATCTTAATTTTTCTATTAGTCAAAATATTTTTTAAATACTAATATTAACATTCATCTTTGAAAACTAAGGTATCTATTTGGATTACTATCAAAAACAGGTCGTATTTGTAGATATGTGAGTGGTGCAATGAATGAGAAACTTTCTCAAAAGTATTCAGGCCGATATATATATATATATATATATAGTTTAAATTAAAAACATATATACTCAAATACTAGTATCTATTAAAAATAATGTTCAAACAAAGAATATACGGAGATTTCCGCAGCATTTTCTAAAATTGGCTGTTTACATTTGCTTATATAACTAAAGAGCACATGTCCCAGTTGATGAAGACGTTGCTTAGTAGCTATGATTTCACTCTAAGAGTTGTAAGCTAAATATCAGGGTACAGCAGTGGTGAACAAGTAACTTACAGAGTTAGAGGGAGATAACTCATGACTACCAGAACAGGCAAGAAACGAAGTTCATATATCCCAGTGATTGTAATAATGTGTTCGGTTCGAAATTTCTATCACATGAAGAAGGCCAGAGCATACAAGATCTGAAACGTGGTACAAATGGCAACAAAGATGAAGACAATAATAAAGATAATGTAAATACTGTAAATGCTACCCCATCTCAGAAATATAGACAAATACTCACTCTATCCTTGTTTTCAAAATATGAGTGTCGCACAGCATATTCCAATCCTGATACCTAATTTGTGTTTGTGTCTTCAATTATTTCTCAGTTCAACTAGACACACAGAAGATATTCTTCATACAGAACAATTAACGGTACCTTGAGTAAAGGATGCAAGAAATTGGGGCGGTATTCGTTGACTTGCCTTGCTGTTGTGAAGTAGTTATCGCACTGAAGGTTATAATCGTGCTATGTCGGTTGCTAATCGACTTAACGTACCCTAAATGTTAGTAACTTGGTAATCTTCCAGCGAAAGCTGACTGCTTAGTATTCCGCTAACTGCCGATTAATATCAACTGCCTAGTGGTTCTACTGAACGCTAATAGAAGACTGAACAACTCCTATGAACTTCTAGAAACCCCTGAGAACGATATTTATTTTTGTAAAAAATACAAAACCGCAAGAACCCACCCACCACCTCCCAATCCTTCACACACCACAATACCACATATTTGCAAGGGGAACCTAAAAAAGGGAAAAAACCCATGGCAATAAAAATGTATTTATGTACAACAGGAACTCCTAAGAACTTTCCAAGTACTTGCTGTTAACTTTTATTAATATAGGAGGGAGAGTTCATTATCTGAGGAATAGGTGTATGTCCCTATAACACTTACAATATGTACATGTTCAATTTTGGAACTCTCAAATAATATTTATGCACATATTTCTCTACTCGAATACAATAAGAATTTACTTCTTCAAAGGACCAGATAGTGATATCCATAGAATTTTGGTTTTGCTTAAGCATATGCAATGACCTCAACATTGGTCTCCCCAATTTCCGAGAACCGTCATGCTGTTGGCTGTGCAGAAAGATTTTCTATAAATTACATGGGCTCAACATGACCCGCCGAAGAAACCTGTTAAAAAAACTGTTTGCATCTAATGTTGCACTCTGCAAAAAAGATTTGTATGTGTGTTTATGTCAGTATGCGTCTCTGAATAGCGATTATACTGGTGTGGATACGTAATATATTTATATGAAGATCAATAACATTCGGTACACAATTAATGCAAACAAATCAGGCAGGCGTAAGAAAACAAATATTACACTGTACATTAGCATGTTCGATTATTCTCAGAACAAACTACTAAATATTCCAATCTTTGTATAAAATAGACATTGTAGTCATTGTTCCATTAAGTGTAACTCGGATAATTGAGCCCGAGAAAGAAATGCCTCCATTTTACGCTAAACAACAAAGTATACATCGTAATATGAATGTGTTCAACCAATGTAGTGCGAGAAGTACAACTATTATATCGATATATTGCTTTATAGAATAACCCTTGACAATGTACGATATCGGAATAGTTTCAAATCAATGAAAACTATTAAGGTTTCTTAACTTAGAATTTCTATTGGTTATTTCTGATTAAGGCCCGTGTTTACAATTCATCCGGGTTATTGTTCATTATTCTTTTCAGCTACATCATGGTGAAATGTGGTTCATTAGATTATTTGTTTAAAAAATGTCTTTCTGGCCATTTACATCACGCGAAATTATAAACGTCTCTTGGTTACTCAAGAGATTTCATCAAGGGAGATAACTGCAGCTTATCGTCTTGTTTATCAAGCTGTAAAATTTCAGCTACAACGATAAAGGTGGCAACCAAAAAAAAGAACAGTTAATGTTGGTAATGTTAATGGTGCGATTAACCGTTTCCTCATAAGGAAACATTCAGCATTCATTGGCCGAATAGTTAGTGTTATTTTCGGTTGAATTTTTTTTCCTTTCTTAAAATGAATTTTCCTAAAAACAAATTACTATTTCCAGTTATTGCTCTTTCTAGTACTGAGGGAATTTTCCCCCGAGACCTTTTCTTTAGGAGAGCGTGGAATGTTAACACTTTGATCATATCGTTATTTTTCCCTTCAATTTTCTTCACTTTCTTTTCATTTTTTTTTATTTGTTGCTGCTACTTGAAATCTTTCAGTGATTTTTTTTTATTTCGTAGCATTAATTGATCCATTCGTTTTTACTGCTTGTCAACTCTTAGCAGATTATCTATAACGAGAAAATATTTTATATTATAATTTCTTAGGGAGATAAAATTTATCTTTATATTAGTAAACAATATACTTTACATTATTATGTAAAAATGATATTATCCAATTTTCTACAAAAAATGCTTACATAAAAACGATTAGCAAAATTTCATATAAGTCTTTTAGTGTAGTGATACAAGTTGCAGCCGATATCTTGTTAAATCAAAACATTTGAAAGATGTTAATGAAATTGTATCAGTCAGTTATTACCCTGATGATGATCTGCTAAGTGAAGTGTGATTCCCACAAGAACTATCACATAAGGGGTCACTAAATGGAAGAAGAACTTGGGCTCTTGATAAATCATTTTTTAGACAAAGCTAAGAAAACAAAGAACACTGTTCTCTAAAAGAGAAGGGTCACTAGTGCCGAAAATGGAGAGAAACTGAAAAAAGGCATGGAAGTTGGGCTTAAATGTATGTATACGAAAATAATTCATGATCGCCTACATCCTGATGGGACACGGCACATAGAAGAATTGCTTTTGGTTTGAGTTTATCTAAACTTATTTATAAATGAATCTTTGTCTGTGTGTGTAGATGTGTGTGTGTGTCTGTCCGTTACCTACAGACTCCGAAACGGCTGAACCGATTTTCTTGAAAATTTACACAGTTGTACTATAAGCGTATGCGAGTGTTCTTAGCTAAGATTTGTGTCGATGTACCTCCGATAAATATCGAAAATCGATAATCGAAAAAATCGGGTTATAGAAGGAGTGGTCCTATTTTAATCAAATTTTATACACTCATAGACAAAGCCATAGGAAACGATACTCAGAAGTTTCAAGGTTTGAATTCTTACAATAGTGCAGAAAATCGATAATATATATATATATATATATATATATATATATATAAAAGGCAAGATGTTTGTGTGTGTGGCTGTTTATTTGTTTGTATGTTCTTTATTCAAATTCACAATTTTTATCCGATTCTCACCAAACTTCACACAAATATTCTTTAGGCTGAGTCTGAGCTCCAGGACCATGGATTAGTTTTAATGTTTTCATTACACTACTAGTAAACAATATATGTGAGTAAACAAATTTTGTCTGGCAGTTTTTGGTTAGGTGATCGTGATGGGCTTTAATTTGTTCCATGTGTTTCTATCCACGTCAGCTAAAAAAAATGAGTTACTTTTACAGCCAAATATACGCGTATATGCGGTGATTCATGGACAAGATACCATGACGGAACTCGACTTTCTCCAGGTTGGGTTTTGGTTTCCAAAATTTTCTTTCTCTCAGACCGGTTTGCACCCCAAACAAGAGAAACCAGTCGGTGCTATGGAACCATAGCTGATTTTGCGAAAATATCATTTCACACCTTTCCATTTGATATTAGCACTTGAATATAATGAACTCGACTGGAAATTGATTTTAACTCTCCGATTCTATAATCCAAGCCGCTATCTATGTTGGGGATCACCCCTTTTTGGATACAAGGATGGACTCATCTAATGTGTACATATAATCCTGCCTATACAGAGAGCAGCAGTTTCGAGTTGTAAATAGTTGAGTTGAGTTGAGTAGTTGTAGAGCCGCTAGTCGATTAGGAAAAATATAGACTCATTACCCGGACATACTTCTTCACTACAAGAATGTATATATATATTGATTCCTACTAACAGTATGTCTGGTATTCTTGAATTGACTAACACGTTTTCCAGGTTGTATATTTTTGTTCAATATAACTTACATTTCTTATCTTCATATCTGCTTTTGTTATTTATTATTTTGTGTGGTTTCTCAACAAGAATCCACAAGAATCTATTACTAACAAATATGACTTACGGTCACTTCATGTTTGAACATCTTTTCGTTTACCATACGAATACCGAAGTTAAGCAACGTAGGTGCTGCAGGCTTGAATGTGTGATTGGGGTAATGGATAATGGCTCCGAAGTCTAAATCGGAGTGCCTAGTTTCAATACCAGTTGTGTTCGTTACGCGCACATATTTTTGGGAAAAGTATGAATCGACATCTTCTTTTTAATCCTGTATGAGTAAGAAGAACTGTATCTATAAAACCATTATTACCTTAAAAATATTATTGCGTGCAAAATTGTTAAATTTCAGCATTAAACGACACATGGACTTCGCTATGCAGCTAAACAAAAACAATTAACACACCTTCATAAATATATCCATTAAACAGGTACTTAATTTCATATTAAATCTGCATTTTGATACAAGGATGAATTAATTTTTCCTAAATCTTTATCTGAATATCCGATGCATACAACTGGCATATGTTTCGGATTTAAGAGAAGGAAACAAATTACTTTGAAAATGAATGTTTATTATTTTGAAACAAGTGTAATATAGCAATCTGGCCCCACCCGAGGAAGGTTGATGCAATCGATGGTGTTTCCCGTCGGTGAAGGGGTCGGCGAACGACAAGACAGGTGTTTGAGAAATACATCCTGTCGGGGCCTGGAGCGGATGTCGCAGGGTTATGAGTCGGGCTCGTTTGACCTTATTTCCGACAGCGGCGGAAATGACTACGGAGGCAAACAGAACAGGTGTCTCTTGGAATTACGTGGGCGTTGCGTGGGCGAGGCAAAACCGGAAGGAAAATTCCCGGTTCTAGAAGACTATAAAAAGACCTCGATACACGGATTCGCCAGCAGAGAACGGCCAGTGGAAGCAGAGGGACACCACAGGCAAGACTACACTCCCGTCGACCCATTCTATGTGCGCTCTCACTCTTCCATTCTCTGTTCCACACGGGTTCGTCGTCAGGAATAAAAATATAACCTTATATTTTTATATATGCGTGTTCTCGTTGTTTGTCGTCGTACGGCGATATATAACACAAGTACATTTTTTATGAAGAACTTCAGATAAATTCTTCAAAAATTAAATAAAACGTCAATCGCTATCTTTCTTCTACGTGATTCTGTGGTAAACACGAAATAAAAATAAATTTCTTTTGTTCACTATTTTTGAAACCGTGTTCTTGGGCGAAAATCTAATTTTTGACCATTAGAAGAAAAGAGGATTGTTTCCGTACAGAGGAAATGAACAAAGCAATTTTCGTGAACCAGTTTGAAAATATCTATAACCCAGTAAAAAGAGAGAGATTTACAGAAAAATGTGACACGATAACTAGACATATATGTATTTTATTATAATAGATTAAAATAGAAAATACATTAGAATAGAAAATAGAGGAAAAAAATAAATAAATAAATAAACGCTTTTTCTTTTATGAGGAAAATTGTCCTCCGGTAAATATTTGACTCAGTGATTTAATGTGATAAAGAGATACAGTTCAGCAGGTGGGTTTTCGATGACCCGGTCAAAGGCTGTCCTTTACTGTATCTTGACCACACATTAAGCCTTTTCCGGCGGAAGCCTTATTAAGATGAAAAAAAAGATAACTGAAATTTCAGACTTACAGTCGCCGGTGTTTGTCACCGGTGGTCTAAAGCATTTCCGGATTTCCTGTCAATTTTGGATAAATTCAGGTAATTTTTCCGAGTCAGTTAAGTTAAGTTAAAAGGGGAGTTCCGCCGGGCGTGTGAGTGAAGTAGAATCTCCGTTCGTCTTGTTTCGGCCAGAACGGATTTGTTGATCTCCATTAGAGTTAGAGCTGTGTGTCACATTCGCCTGCCCCAACCGAAAAGGCTAACTCTAAACGAATAAGGCATCGTTTTCAACTCATCCAAGTTGTGGAAGTTCGTTCCTTATAGTTCAATCTTGTAGCCCCAGCTGTTCGGCCGACATTTTCAACAAACTCCCGGCAAACATCACAGCGTGGAGAACAGCCGCCGGAGAAAATTGTTAGGACGGACCATTGGGTGTTACAAAAAAGCAAATTGAACTTTTAATGAACCGTGTCAGATTTCTGCCATATGCCCAAAAATGAGTTGTTGGTCCTTTCAACCGACTAAAACCTTTTCATTTTCAACCGACTAAAATCTTTTCATTTTCAGCCGACTAAAATCTTCTCATTTTCAACCGACTAAAATCTTTTCATTTTCCCGTAATCTCTTGTGTTTGACTGGCACTTGCATTTTGCTTGGACAAAATGATATATTGCCTCTGTATGGTTATATGAGTATGAATCTATATAAAGCATATATACGAATACTCCCCAAAATTATCAATGAATAAATATCCGTAATGTAAATACTACTTTTTTTTAATCACTTCACCCCAAGCAATGCATTCCACTGCCACTGTTACGCAGGGGGTTACATAAGGGAAAGTGATGAGAAAGAGTGGTCAGTTATAGGAAATGCCGGGAGAAGTGTGATAGACGGATGAGGATACCGAAGATGGGGGTGGGGTAGATCGAAAGAGAGTTTGAGAAAATAGATGCGAGTTAGTGTGATAAGAGATGTCTATTGACCTTACATATAAATTCCTCGAGATTGTAGGTGTCAGGGAAGCAAGGCGGGGAGTGCGAGATAATTAGCTGTTAGAGCAGAAATCGCGGTTACATTTTATCGTTTTCACTGTAAAAGGATGGGAATTAGTTGCTAATCTAGTATCTCGTGCAAATTCATACCTAGGAGGCACCAGTAATCTAAGTACATCGGAGCAGGAACCGTGAAAGTGTTTATAGAAGAGACACAGGGAAGCCATATCACGCCGGTGAGAGAGTGATTGCAGCCGGGCTGCCAAGTCGGTAGGAGTCACATTACAGATTTTCTGTTGGATTTTCTTAAGAACCCCGAGGAGGATAGCAGGGGTATTCGGCCAGATGTGACAGCGGTATTCAATACACGGGCGGATGATACTGAAAACCTTTCGTTAATATACATACAAAACAAAAATTTCTTGGAACATTCTTTGTAAAAATTATAAATATTACGATTTTGGGGTCTTTTGGACTTAAAAACGCAATTAAAAACTAAAAAATAAAATATAATTGTTTTTATCAAATGATTTTCTTAAAGCGTATACCGGAAAAATAATTTGTCTGTTCGTTTCTTACAGCAAAACTGTTTCTTTCTTACCTTTCATGAGTAGCTGATGTTTGAAATTTACATTAAAAATGAAGAAAGACTGAACTAGAAAATGTCTGAGAAAATTGGATTTGTTTATCAAGGTATTTAGGCAGTAACAGAAGACATAAACTGTCATATCAATCGATGACATTTATCTAAATAGAATTTAAAAAAATATATTTTAGCCAAATTTTCACATTAGATAATTTACAGCAAAGCGATCATCAAAAGTGGAGATCAGAGCAAAAATAGAATACTTTTTTTCTTCAAGGTGCCACGTCTCTTCAGGATATAAAAGATCATGGTTCTCCACAACTTTCTACATCGAGTGACTCCCTAGCGGTTTCTCTTACTTTATCAAGACCTACTTTCCGCATAAGCTTTCGAGTACGGTAGCTTGCTGGCTTCACCGGTTTGCTAATTTGCGATCTTTTGTGTTATATTATGACGCTGAATCCGGACAAACAACGAGGATCACGTATATATAAAAATATAATGTTATGTTTTTATTCTTCGTCGGTGACTCTTGTATGGAGCAGGAGGGTAGCCGGAGAGAGTCACGCATGCAAAAATGTAGTTACGATTCGTTAGGCAGTCTCTTGAGTCAAAAGTAAACTTTATATAGTCTTAAAACTCTCACGCATTTTTGCTTTTTCGGATTGTCGATTTGTTGACGTCATCTACGCCAGTTATATCTCTCAATCACCTTTATCCCCGGTCGACTTTTATCTGTGGCCTAATGTATTTATCTACCATATCCTGCTGACATCACCCATATATATCTGTCAATCCCTTTTGATTTTTTCGACCTTACCTACGGATTTACCTGTCAATTACAGTTAATATGTTACATTCAATATGCACCATGAGTGTTAATTTCCCCATGCCTGCTTTCCTCGTTCTACATCTCAGGATTTTCAACTGTATTTTCCTGAGTTGATGTAAGAGTGCTTTTTCTGTTGCCTTTTTTAAAGAGTTACTTCATGCTTATTCGTTGAATTCATGGAATTCTCAGTATCCTTCTGTAGAACCATATTTCTGGTTATGTAGTTTATCCCCTTACTTATGGTATGGGTCCACCATTAACCTCTATAAAAGAAGTTGGATACGATATACAAACCCGGTTCTGTTTTTTTTTTTTTTTTTTTGTAATGAAACTTTACCGTTTCATCATCACCTTGCTTAACATTCTGTCTTGCTATTGTTAAAATGCTTCCAAAATATTTGAACTACTTCACCTAATTTCTCATTTCATTGCATCTTCCTGATCACCATACATTCTGTCTTCTTCCATTTAATGAATAGTCCTTTTTATCGCTTTCGCACTCTCTAGGAGGTCGTGTTGTTTCCTTTCCGATTCAGCCACCAAGACAGTAAAAAGCTGCAAATTTTCTAGGCCCATCCTTGTCTCACGCAACCTTCCATTTTTGTAAAGGCATAAAATGTATTTTCTATCCGTATGAAATCGATTTGCTTCCCGTATAAGTTCTGGATTATTCTAGCATATTTTCTAAATATAGTTAGTTTAACCTGTGATCCATATCAATGTATAGTATAAGAAAGATTAAGTAGCAAGTCATGAGAGAGCTAATTTCATCAAGCCAAGAAGAAATAACAGGGCTATTTTATTAAAGAAAAGAAAATAGTCTATTGGCCCATTCTGACCAATTTCAAACCTAGAAATGAAAAGGAAGAATTCGTGATGGTAGAAGCCGTTAACAGGGAAAAACACGATGAGTTTTCAGATCTTAATACTGAGCTTAAGGATGATAGCAAGAGTTCCTCAGATGCAGAAGAAGATTAAATGGGACCAAAATATCCATTAAAATGAACAGGAGAGTGAGAGAGGATGAATGTAACTATAAAAGTTTGCGAATAACCAAAAGTGTATTATATTATCTTGAATGACAGAAGTAATTGGGTAAGGTCAACAAAGATCAGGTGTAGCTGACAGATATATCCAGCCGTGGATGATGTCAGCAGGATATGAGTGACGGATACATCCGGCCATAGATCAAAGTCAACCGGAGACAAATGTGATTGACAGACACAACCGGCCGTAGATGACGTCAAAAAAACGACAACTCTAATTAGCAAAATTTCGTGGGAGTTTTAAGATTATATAAGGTTTAGATTTTTCCTGACGGGACAGAGAACTCCCGCTAGCTTTTGATGCGCCTCCTCGTGTGCGCCACTCTCTTTGCTGCCATTCTGTTTGACACAAGTGTCACCGACGAAGAATAAACATATAAAATTATATTTATATACCTATGTGTTCCTCGTTGTCTCTCAAAATCCAGCGGAAGTATATAACCCATGGATTTAAACTTTTCGGTTTAGGGAGGTGTAGTGCATTGGTAAATACGATGTAAGCTACATACA
Organism: Ascarosepion bandense; assembly: GCA_037127315.1. NCBI lineage: Eukaryota > Metazoa > Mollusca > Cephalopoda > Sepiida > Sepiidae > Ascarosepion > Ascarosepion bandense. Next base: position 553,803 of record JBBBDQ010000220.1, read on the forward strand.
TTTGTTAAGTTGATTACTGATTACGTTTCATAAAAAAAAATCCATTTGGAATGACTTTTTCAAAAGTCTCGGGCATTCACTTAGATCACTGGTGCCCCCTAAATACGAATTTGAACGTGATTAGCAACTAGATCCCACCCTTTTACAGTGAAACCGATAAAATGCAGCCGTAACTTCTACTCCAACAGTTTCTTTCCTCGCACTTCCCGACTGTGGAATTCTCTTCCACACGATTGCTTCCCCGACGGCTACAATCTCCAGGAGTTTAAATGTAAGGTCAATAGACACCTCCTAATACACTAACCTGCTTCCATTCTATCAAACACTCTTCCCATCTACCCAACCCTCATCCTCGCTATCCTTACTCATCTGTCACCTTCCTCCTGACATTCCCTATGTTTAACCACTCCTTCTCTTTACTATGTTACAATCCTATTTAACCCCATGCGCAATAGTGGCAGTGGAATGCCTTGCTTGGGGTGATATGATTCAAAAAAAAATGTTCGGAACGTGGTTTCACCTCTTCTAGTCACTGTAAAAACTTTTTGCAAGCATCCGACCGTGCATAGAAAACTGTTGTCATATCTATTATTTTGGGGACTTCTTTATGCTGATGACAAATAACTTAGTATTTTCAACGTTTATGTCCAGCCTTTTCACCTTACTTTTCATAGCTACATTCTGTAGATGGTACTTTATTTTCTTTTCTATGTCTGCTATCAGCATGGTATCATCTGTTAAGGCGCCCCTGCTTTTCATATCCAAGTTCTCGACAGGCTACAAAGAAGAATCTCTAATGCGATAGGTCCCGACCTGGCTGCTCGACTCCAGCCACTATCTCACCGATGGGACGTGGCTTCCCTCCGTCTCTTCTACAAATACTTCCATGGCCTCTGCTCCAATGAACTTAGGTTACTGGTGCTCCCTCCTCGACAATTTACTCGTACAACCAGACTGGCAACAATGTTAGATCAACCAAATGCAATCGTCACTTTTACTCCACCAGCTTCTTTTCTCGCACTTTCCACCTGTGGAACTTCCTTCCGTATACTTGCTTTCCTGACAGCTACAATTTCCAGGAATTTAAATGCAATGGCAATTTCTCCATTTGACTCCAGTTTTCTCAACATAATCTTGTTTATCTGTTTTTCTCTGTCTCTATCTTCGTAAGTGTATTCACACCTGTGTTCTCATCCTTCTCTTACCATTCCTCCGACATCCCTACGTAATTGGTTTGTCTTATTCTTCTAAACATTTTCTCTTCCTGCCGAAACTTTTGCTCTCATATGTAGCTCCCTACTCATCAATGGCGGTACCGCCTTGGGGTGAAATGATTAAAATATATATATTTTAACTTTTTCACCTCTTTGGTGTTTCTATCACTAATTCCTAACTCATAATTTTTTTCTTTTTTCTCTCTTGCTGTTGACCATATTTTCTCTCTTCTTAAATATCTACTAAACTGTCTACGGATCCTGTAGTTTTATTTCTGAGTCAACCATATACACTCTGTCATCTGCGTATCTTATATTGTTACTATTACGCCTACCGATAATAAATCCTGTTACGGTATCTAGTTCCCTGAGGATAGCGTCGCTGAAAGCTTTTTTATTTTTATGCTAAATTCATTTAGTCAACAAAGATGTAAATAAGTTATATTAATGCCACACAAACTACAGACAGTTGATTTCCTGCATGAAATATTTAGCGAAAAAAAGCTTTATCTGAAGCGAAGGCACATCCTTTATTTCACACCCATTTCTATTTTTGTATGGGTTTGTAAGTTAAGTGTCATAAGCGATGCACGCTTGGGAAACCATGTTTCGAAAGAGACATGACTGACTTGGCAGAAGATTTTCCCGCGGTTGGTTGCCATTACTTTCTTCGGTAGATTGATTGTCAACCAAGGTTGAAGAATCCAATCAGTCCTGCTATTTAACCCATAGTTGGATGAAAGAGACTGATTAATACCTTTTCCAAAGGTATTTGCGCGCAAGTGAATGCAACGAATTCAACGAGAATTTGAACTCAGATCTCCGATTTCTCGTTTCGAGCCGATATCCGCTGTAACACAACGCACCTTTGTCTGGAGACTTAATATATTTTCCATCAGGATGCAAGCGGCTTGCTCCCAGTATAGGTTGTGGTTTATTCTCAGATCGAGTTTTTCTCAGCATTTCAAATAGAACTTTGTACTGTACCTTGTCAAATGTTTTTCTATAAAAAGCCGATTACAGGCTGGGGATACTAAAATCAAGCAGGTACAGAAATTTAAATATCTAGGAAGTGTTCTAACAAAGAACAGAAAGTGTGACACTGAAATCCGAAGTCGAATTAGCATGGCTAATTATACATTTCAAAAGTTGAATAGAATATTAAGAAACAGGACAATATCCTCTTGAAACAAAGAGAGTATTGGATTTTTATGGGATATATGTTATTCAATATGGCAGTGAAAGCTAAACAATCTTTTCAAAGGTCTGAGCAAGTGGATGGTGGAGAGGGGTCTAGAAGAGATACCAATAGAATAAATATTGAGAGCGAAAAGAGACACAGACAGGTGGAACTCCATGATTATCTAGGTCTTGAAGGAACACGTTGCATGAAGAAAACGAAAGATATAAAAATATATGCTTGCTAATATGGAAGATTTGAAACATCGAAATGTTGAAGCTGTTAAGTCGGTATTTACAGATCAACGCGCGACAAATATCAAAAAGGTATTCCGACTCTTGGCATACTCGAATAGCATACTCGAATTGCCATGAATTCGTTGCATTCACTTACGCGCAAATATCTATTTGTACAGTACAAAGATCTATTTGAAAAGCGAGTTCCTTCAAGACGTAGGTTCCACTTGTTTCTGTCTCTTTTCGCTCTCAATAGTTATTCTCTTAGTATCTCTTCTAGAATCCTCTCTCCCATCCATTTGCTACCATCCATGATCATATTGCGTGCATAGAAGTTGAGCAACCTTAAAATGATAAACTTTGAATCTCTTTCTATCCAGTAATGTCTGGAATGTGTTTCTGTCTCTTAGCATTTGTCTTTATAGAATTTTCGGAATCTGCACTTTATTTTTAAACTAACATCATAGCCCGGCGTTGCCCGTGCAACTCAGAACATTTTAGTAGGAGTAGAAGATGCCAATGAGAGGATTAGATGGAAATCATTTTTTGAAAGTTGGAAAGGAGAAATGAGGCTGTTAGTAATCGTTTTCAGCATTAAGAAGCATACATGTTATCTTCATTTTTAAATATTCCTCGAAAATTTCTGAACTGAGAGTTTAATAGTTTTTATATTTCTAATTTCAGTAAAATAAAAAATTATTTTTATTTTTATGCTAAATTCATTTAGTCAACAAAATGTAAATAAGTTACATTAATGCCACACGAATTACAGACAGTTGATTTCCTGCATGAAATATTTAGCGAAAAAAAGGTTTATTATTTTTAATTTTATTTTCTGAAGTATGAAATATAAAATCTGAAAAAAAAACTTAAATAATTAAATTGACCATTACCTTCTTTTATATATATTTTGTATTTGTTTGAAAAAACACTTTTTTTTTTCAATATTTCTTTTGTCTCAAAATAACGGGGGGAAATATTCACAGTTTTTTGTTGAGCAAATAAATTTTTAAAACATCGGAAAAAATTAAATATAAAGGCTCATTTTGTTTAATAAGAAAATATTTTGACACGTGTGATTTGATTTCTGTGACGTAATTCAGCAACCATCTTAGATCTTAGATGTTTTACGGAGCAAATGTAAACAATCGGCTCAACTGGCCAAATAGTGCGAAAGGGAAAAATTGCTGAACTTAAACTCAATAAGTGTGTGTCAAAATGGCTTCCCTGTAGACAGATATCCCTAGAAAGTTTGAATGGCGTAGGTTAAAAAATGCACCCGTGGATAGGGAACAGTCACACACAGACTCACAGATTGTCTTTTATATATATAGGTAACCGAGTAAATATGACGATGAACTACATTTGATAGTAAGGTCTCTGATTAGACTATTGAAGGTTTTGAGGAGGAACCTGTAACAACCTCATAATTGCTGTTGTACTCTAAGTCGGGGTGGTAGCGCCTGTTAGGGGCATAGCTATGGGCAGATAGTAAACGAACAAAAACACTATGAAAGTATAAAAAATAAATTAGTAGCCAAAATACCAGCAACACATTTTATCTAAAAACAAATGAACGGTAATCGGTAATACATGACCAGCAATATATATTATTTGTAGTTGATGGCGTTGAAAATATATTTAGTTCAAGCCATAAAATTGTGTTTACATTTCAGTATTAGGTAATCTATATTAGTTGTTGATCTACTAAACAAAATCAACCATTTAACAAACTAGTTAGCCAACTGAAAAACCAACATGATCTTTCATAACATTAAACCATATAATATCCTACAATTTCTTAAATCAAAGTATATTCCAAATTATGACTCACAGAATAGATAAAAGGAAAGTGAGACAAAAGAGAACAACACGAGAACTATGTGATTGACTTGAGCAGGAGAACGGCATGGAAGAGTTTGGGCGAGATATCAAGAGGAAAAATGTTAAAAGCGAAAAGGGATAGGGTAAGTGGAAATGCATGATCGCCAACGTCCTGAAAGAACACACATAATGAAGAATAAAGAAGATATCAGGTGTAGAGATGAAAAAGATGAAAGATGAGACACATGAAAAGCTGTTAGATATTTGATATATTTTTAAATTTTCTTAATTTTTGCTCACAACGAAAAGTTTTAAAACAGATAAAAAAACTAAGAAAGAAATCTTTATCATAGCAGTCCTGTTAATAAGATAATATTATGAAGAGTTTTTTCTTTCGTCGTACTTTCTCAGTCCCGCCTCAGTCGTTAATCTCGCCCTATATTCTTCGGTGTATAGACGCACACCCGCGGTGTAAACTTAATGTGACACAACGGTGAATTTAATGTAGGTGTATCATGAGTACTGCAGAAAAATTATCAAGCACCCAACCGGTACTTCGCCATTTTATGTGCGTTGTGGTGCATTGGATATCGGCGCGGAACGAGAAATCGGGGAGCCGAGTTCCAATTCCAGTCGAATTCATTGCATTCACTTACGCGCAAATACCCTTGGGAAAGGTATTAATCCGTCTATTCCTTCCAGTTATGGGTTAAATAACAGGACAGATTGGGTTCTATAGCCTTGGTCGGCAACCAGTCTACCGCAGAAAGCAACGGCAACCTACTGCGGGATAATCTTCTGCCCAGTCAGTCATGTCTCTTTCGAGACATGATCGCCCAAGCGTGTATCACGTATGGCACTTAATTGACTGACTTAACCCACTCCTGAAGGTGTTTCTTGGAAGATGCCCCTACATAAAATTCGACATATTGGGTCGATAAAAATTACACGACACTTGAATAATATTCGACATGTACTTGCCGCTCCAAGAAGACAGGCTACAACACAGTTTATTTTGGGAGCCCGAGAGCGAGAACCCAGGTTAGATCTAAAAATAGCCCAGCATCCGCAGCCTGACAACTATATTACTACTGATTCTTCCTGCAATTGGGGTGTGCAACATCGGTTACATGTTTTCTGCGACCGGGTACCTTTCAATTTTTTCGGTTGCCTTTTCTCGGAAGACGATGACACAATTGTGAGATGATAAACGAGATAACATACACCAATTCTCACGAAACTCACGTATTATATTCTGCCCCACACCGCCCTGACTACTAAGTTACTCATATAATCACTCTTTATTGGAGTAGATAGACTAAACTATCGCCCGGTTCACACTCCACATCTATTGAACAGGTGAAGAGGCTCATCCCTTGTTTCCTGTTTAGGATGCGGTTTCCGGTTTTCTCTTTTCCAATCTTCTCATTTTTTTTTTCAATTGGAGTAGATAGATCTATCTATCGCCCTGTTCACACTCCCCGCACGTCTATTGAACAGGTTAAGAGGCTCATCCCTTGTTCCCTGTTTAGGATGTATTTCCGGCTTTCTCTTTTCCGGTCTGTTCACTATTACGTAGCCCCCCTGCACATCAGTGGCATTACTGCCTTGCTCGGGGTGATACGATTAAAAAAAATGACTTCTTCTATGTGCCGTGTTGTTTCAGGACTTACACGATCACGGCCTTCCACATCTCCCTATTCTTAGTGGCTCTTAGCACGCTTACTTTGCAGTGAATAAGAAATTAAGAGTTAAAAAATACCTTCTTCACTTTTACAAAAATGAACATTGATGTATGAAATCCTGTTTTTTCGTAAATAGAAAAAGGACTGAGCATGTGCTTAAAGAAAAAGTCGAAACCAGATTTCGCAAGTAGGTGATTTTTGAAAAATAGGACCGACTTGCAAGATTTGAGGAAAAGGATCCCGATCGGCGTCAGTCAGTCAGTCAAATAGAAGCAACGAGAAAGACAACACTAAAATGTAACTTTCACTTCAAATCGACTCGGAGATAAAGTCAGGTCGCACCTCGTTCTCTTTCTCTTTATTTCTCGCGTACCGATTCCTTTAACTTCTTCTTCTCCATCCAAAGACATTCCTACTGAATACATACATAGGTACGTACGCATATGACCCTTCAACAATTACTACTACGAACATTTTCTACAAATCTTGATACCCTTAAATTTCTCATTTGAACACGAACTCTACTCACAACTTCTTAATAATGTTTCTAATTGCACATTAACTCCTACAATTTATGTTCATCTTTCCTTTAAATAAAGTTCTGTTTCAAATACAAAATGAACAATTTTCTTCTCCCAAATATTATAGTATCTAATTCTATTCGCAAAAATTCACTTATTTTTCAACAACCTGATGATATGTTTAAAGGCGGGGATCGTCGGCTATGTTTGGAAGTGGTCAGGCATGACCGACGCTCCCAGCGGCTACAGTGGTGACACCCGACGTTTCAAGCAAACACGCAAGACGCACCCTACATCTTCACTGACGCACCCCACTTTTTCACTGGCTACCCCAGACTGACGAGGAAAAAGAACCCCTAATGGAAGAATGAATTATTCAAAATCTGTTACCCCATCAAAACCCCGCTCTTCCATCCACTTGTTTTTTTATGTCTTTCTTTCCCTTTATCCCATGAGTATCACATTCTCCAAGCCGTTCTAAATACACAGAAAGTGTACTAATAGAAGACGTAATATGCTACACTGAAATCCGATTGCTAATTGGCATGGCCAGCGATGCATTCTAGAAGCTCTATACCTTATCTACGCCAATTAGGTAGTCATTTAAATATCACACCATGTAAAACAATTTAAAATTGGTGCAGTGGATATCGACTCGGAACGACAAATCGGGGTGACGAGTTCGAATTCCAGTTCAATTCTACGCATTCACTTACTCACAAATACCCTTAAGAAAGGTATTAATCCGTCTCTTCCCTCCAGTTATGGATTAAATAATAGAACAGATTGGGTTCTATAGCCTTGGTTGGCAACCAGTCTATCGCAGAATGCAATGGCAACCTACTACGGGATAATCTTCTGCTTAGTCAGTCCTGCCTCTTTCGAGACATGATCGCCCAAAGCGTGTATCATGTATGGCACTTAACTGACTCACTGAATATAATAGTTGGAAAAAATTAAAACTTCTCAATGGGCATAAAATGGGCGATCGCTGTTCTATGAATATGATGTAATACACTGATCTCCCACTCATTATACTTAATATAATAATGTATTATAATCTATCTCTTGTCCCTCCGGCTATGAGTTAAATGGCAGGAGAGAGTGGGTTCTATAGCCTTTGTTGGCAACCAGTTTACCGCAAAAAGCAATGGCAATCTACTGAGAGATAATCTTCTGCCCAGTCAGTTATGTATTTTTCGAGACATGATCGCCCAAAGCGTGTATCACGTAAGGCACTTAACTGATTGAATAGTCCATGAAAAAAATCAACGAAGTTTTAAAAAGGAAATATGTTAGAATAAAATTTGAATATAGCCATTGTATGCAGGAAATAAAATAAATAAACTTATTTGTGGGGCGAATAACACAGTTAATGTAACTGGAGAATCTTTTCAGTTGCCTTGGTAAATAAATTTTATCAATTTTGGCCTGTTGCTTTTAGAATTCTCGTTGTAGGTAAAACGTCAACCAAAAAATAAAAAAAATAAAATAAACATCTAACTTCTTCACAAGTATTCCATCTTAAATACTTTGTTCGGATATTTCATATCAATCATTTATCAGAACAGGAAATGTATTGCAACGTCACCTCGGAGTGTCAAACGGAAAAGAGAAAATTCTTCTTAAATGTATTCACACATAGACCGTCATTCAATGACGAATGGTGCGAAAAGTTCCCCAGAAGCTTTGGAAATTTAATAGGCGTATTAAGTTTTTACTCACAAGTAGGGATTTTTTTAAAAGGCAAAGGCTTTTTACAGTTTACATGTTTCTTTCAGCTACATGACAAATAGAAGCTATCGGAAATTAATCCATTCTCTCGGCGCCGTATAGCTATTAATTTCGAAAGAAATCATTCACACAATATTTCCCAGATAAATGTGCACGTACACAATATATATATAAACAGGTTATATATATAAAACACGCTTATAGTATATTTCTCTCTCTCTCTCTCTCTCTCTATATATATATATATATATACAGTATGTGCATATATATCTAGAGAGAAATATATACTTTAACTGTGTACAATCTATCTCTCTCTCTCTCTCTCTATATATATATATATATATATATATATACACACACTACCAGCCATAATTATTAGGAAACCCCAGTTTTTTTAAAAAATGATGCATTTCATACTATTTTTAGTATTTATTGCCAAATAATTTTACAGGACAATGAAGCAACGATGAACTGGTCCGAATCACCATAAATTTTTCTTCATCCTTTCATTGATGAAACTGCAATATAGGTAATTATTAAATATTTATAAATTCATTTGATGCACATGTTGTTGTGCCGTATTAACAAAAGAGCCATTCCAGTTTCATTTACAATTATTACTTAGCAATAAATGCTAAAAACTGGCATGAAATACATCTTTTTCTGAAACACTAGGGTTGCCTAATAATTATGGCCGATAGTATATATATATATATATATATATATATATGTGTGTGTGTGTGTGCGTGTATGTGTGCGTGTGTGTATGTGTATATATATATATATATATATATATATATATATATGTATATGAGTGTGTGTGTGTGTGTGTGTTAAGTTCAACAACAGCTGCGTAACCAAAGAATGACAATCATTTCACATTCCATACATCGTAACAAACATTACATACATATACCGACATATATCATTTGGATTTTGATATCAACATGTACACTACCGACTACCGAAACCTTTAGCAGAATCAAAATATTCCTTTCAACTTTAAAGTAATCATTTACTCAGTTTGCTACTTGACTCCTTTTATTGTGATCAAGTTTTTGCCGAAAATTCAGATTTATTTAGATTTTATAATTACGGTAGGATGCACCACAACGCACAAGGATGTGCCTTGTGGAGCATTGGATATCGGCTTGGAACGAGAAATCGGGGAGCCGAGTTCGAATTCCAGCCGAATTCATTGCATTCACTTACGCGCAAATACCCTTGGGAAAGGTATTAATCCGTCTATTCCTTCCAGTTATGGGGTAAATAACAGGACAGATTGGATTCTATAGCCTTGGTAGGCAACCAGTCTACCGCAGAAAGCAATGGCAACCTAATGCGGGATAATCTTCCGCCCAGTCAGTCATGTCTCTTTCGAGACATGATCGCCCAAGCGTGTATCACGTATGGCACTTAACTGACTGAATTACGGTATAATTTATATTTGTAACCCATATTACTACGGTATAAATGGCAAGGAAGAAACAGATTAGCATTGAAAAAGAGCTCAGGTTGAAATTCTTTCGGAAGGAGGATATTCTGAACGTGTTATCGCTAAAAAATTAAACCTATCAAAAAATGGCATGCATTATTGCCTTCAACGACTTCGTTAAACTGAGTTAAATATTGACAGAAAAAGATCTGGTAGTCCCAGAGTAACATCAATTGTAGAGGATAGGCACTTGATCATAAGAAGAGAAATAGAAGAAAAACCTTTCCGAAATTAACAATTGAAATGAATTTTACTCGGCAAAATACAGTATCTGTTACTACTGTTAAAAGACGGTTTCATTCTGCTGGGCTTACAGGCTGTGTAGCTGTTAAGAAACCACTAATAAAGAAGGAGAATGAGGGATGAAATTGCTCTTACAGTTCGGAATGAACTTCCTCAAAATGAACAAACGTTGTTTAAATGCTTGCAGGATGCTTGAAAATCACTTTCACCAACTTATATTCATAAGTTTTTAGAAAGAATGCCAAGGATTTGCTCTGCAGTAATAAAGGTTCGTGGGGGTTTCTTTGATGAAAATAATTAAATTTGTAATTACTCTATGCTAATTTTGGATTTAATTATTGTACTTTTGTGAGCAACAATAAAATATATATATTTATTTATTCTTCTAAGACATAAAATGTGTTATTTCTTTCTCTTAGAGAATAAATCTAAGTGTCCCCAAACTTATGGTCGGTAGTGTACATACATGAATATATACAAATTCGTTTTAGGAGAAAAAAGTGGACATGTATGCGTATAGATGTTCGCATTTTTCTTGTATACTCACGTATAAGAGTTTAGAAACGAGTAGGTGGATAAAGAACGACGAGAATGCTCAGAGATAAAAAATTGATACGTATACATCGAAATGTTTGTGTGTATATATATATATATATATATATATATATATATATATATATATACACAAATTTGTTAGTATACTTGCATAAATACGTGTTATTACTAATTATACGCGTATAAATCCGACCTTCATAAAACTATATAAGTGAGTGTGCGAATGCAATATTTATATATAAGCATGGAGGGAAGTGTGTGTGTGCGTATATGTATGTGTACCCCTTGACGCGTTTGTATGTACATATGTGGAAGTATGGATATATGTAAATGTGTGTGATTGTGTTAATATATATGGTTATATGTGTATACGTATTCATGTGCTTGTGAGTGGGCGTGTAATGGTCACTATCTAAGGCCAATGAACTCTTTTCGACTGGTCGAGTGATCCCCAAATGATATAATTCAATTTCATTTTAAAAAATGTTTATTCCGGGAGAATATTTATACCGAATGGAACGAATATAGTGTAGTCTAGTGAAATGAGGAAATTTAGCTTATAGAAATGAATTATAATTTATAACCAATCTGAATTATGTGTTGAGTTTTCCTTTATAAATATCCATTGAGCTCTCGATACGCATACAACACAATATTTTATATTTTATAGATCTTGCTAGATTATCCTCGCCATTCACGGACTTGGCAACATCAGCTACACTTGTTTTAATTCTTTTAATATTTGTCATTTAATATTATGTCTAATATTTATTTTACTAATTAAATTGAAAGTATAAGGAATGTTCTTACGAAATATCGAAATTGATCAAGTCATTCATGGGTTCATTTTTTGTCCATTTAATAATTTGCTTTATAAAGATCCCGGACGATTTAACAATTGCATATGTAGTCAGTAATAAAATAAATGTTATTTTTGCAATCTCACATGTGATACGAACTGTGGAATATGACAAGATTCAATTAAAAACCAACGTAAGGAAAAATGAGGCATTTTTATGCATATGTCCTTTCGTTATATATATATATATATATATATATATATATATAGTGTATCGAGGCAGCAAATAATTTTCTAAACATATACTGTTAAATATAAGAGAAAATGAATGTCTGTTATGTTTACTCATGAGCCGTTCTGAACGTCGTATTTTGGCTTTAATTTCAATTGAAAATAAAGACAAAAATTCTACAACATTGGATAATTTTTTATTAATTTGGTTCTAAGATTTCGGCTCACATGAGCCATCTTCAGAGAGGTTATTAAGACAGTAATACAGTAACATCCACCATCAGCGACGATTTTATTTTGTGTTGACATAAAACTCCGCTAAGCAACGGCAGTAGTTACCAAAAATAACAAACGCAGTTCGCAAATTTGCAATGCGGTTCTATGACGTCACACCGCGTGATAGCGCGAAATGACAACATTTGAATACATGGTTCTGTTTTCATTTGTTGTTCATTATTCAACTGAAATTAAAGCCGAAATACGACAGTTAGAATGGCTCATGATTAAATATAATAGACATTCATTGTCTCTTATATTTAACAGTATATGCTTAGAAAAAAATTTACATATAACGGTCATATCATATCATATCATATCATATCATATCATATCATATCATATCATATCATATCATATCATATCATATCGGTTACGGCCATATCACGTTGAATACACCGGTTTTCGCTCGATCACCGAAGTTAAGCAACGTTGAGCCTGGTCAGTACTTACATGACTGCTTGGGAATACCAGGTGCTGTAAACTTTTATTGCTGGATGTGCGTTGTGGTGCATTGGATGTCGGCTCGGAAAAGAAAATACGGTGAGCCGAGTTCGAATTCCAGTCGAACAGTCTGCAATCACTTACGCACTGGTACCCTTAGGAAAGGTATTAATCCGTCCCTTCCCTCCAGTTATGTGTTAAATATCTGAGGTCTGCTGTTCAAGCGGTTCGTGGCGAACTTCTGCACCGATTGTTTGTTACCAGCAGTTCCAAAAAGTGTAGATGGTGCCACACAAGCCTTCACCACTCAAAACAATTCTTTGTGTGGCAGTCTGTGTTAGACACTCATATGTCGAAGTAGACGGGAGAGTCCATTATATATATATATATATATATATATATATATATATAAAAGCATGCGGTGTAGATATTGAAGAATCCAAAGGAGTATCCTGTCCATGCATGGTAGGATAACTCTCAAAGGAACTCTAAATATATTTGTATTTAAATACATATAGAGCATCTTTTTTTTTCTAATTTAAATTTATTTATTTCTTCTTTTTTGTTCTTTCCTTTTTCGTTTCCACTTTAAGATACTTACCCTTTCTCTTTAACGCTATATAACTCTCTCTCACCTAAATCCATTTCTTTACTGTTCAAATCTACGTGTCTGCAGTCTAACTGACTTGCATAATATATCTTTAAGTTTAAGTTGACATCCGCTCTTACGCGTGCGCTTTGATTATATGTTGCATATATATATGCTTATGTATGAATGTGTGTGTATTTGCCGAACTGATGTAATGATGTATTTTTTCTTAAATTTCTTTCTTTTAAGGGAGCGATCTTTATATTTATCCGCTCCTTTTTTTGGGCGGGGTGTCTTTCATTCGTGTAAAATCTTCTGTAGAATAAAAACGGAAGCTGATGATAGTTCTCCTGAAATTGGTCTACACATCCGATTTACCATGGAATAACGTGTTTGCTTAATTTTTGTTATATATATATATATATATATATATATATATTCAATCCTGGGTAAAAAGGCAATCGGAGTCTAACCGTACTGATGAGCTGTGATACGACGAAACAGATCTATCTGCGGATGACAATATATATATATATATATATATATATATATATATATATAAATGAACGGACATATATAAAACAAATGCATCGTTGTATATATATATATATATATATATAATATATATATATATATATAGCGTAGTACACTTAGTACACTTTGTCACTTCCTTTCTCGCATCTTGCCTTACATTCCGATCGTATCTGCTTCCCCTCCCTTAGCTTTTTTCTTTCGGCCGGTTCCCCCATTTTCTTTCTAAGTCTTTAACTTTCTCTCTTCCTTGTACGTATCAATCGTCAATCCCCCCCATATCCTTGAATTCCACTTTCTTTGGGGCTATTTTTCAAATGAACGAGACCCTTTTCGTATATAAACGTCACAAATGTCCGTCCTAGTATGGACATGTGGGTGTCTACGGAAAATCAACTAAAAGTGAAAAAGATTTTTGGTGGGCGGGGGCGCTTGATATTTCGATTGTCTACCGTTGTGCCATTTGGATCTGACGAGCCGCGCTAAGAACACCAAAACAGTGAAATATATATGTATCATCCGAACTAATAATAAAACATCCGTTATAATATATATATATATATATATATATATATATATATATATATACATAATTTATTTAGGCAGCAAATTGTGTATTTAGGCGGCAAATTTTCTTTTAAACATTTTATATTAAATAAATTGCAAACAATATGTTTACTTATTTTTAATAAAATCCGTTCATACTCACGAATAATCTTTCGCGTATTACAATCAAAAGATTTCAGAAATGAGCTGTAATGTAGCGTTGACAGATATTATTTTAATTCATTTTCTCAGGACGCGAGTAATTTCAACCTCTTTCCGAGGTTGGAAAAAAACCAACAGTTTTTCATGCTTTAACAAGTGCATGACAATGACATTACAACATATAAATAAATTCCATTTTGGATAATTTTCACGTTCTAATGAACACTAACAATTTCTCGACTGTCATATTTGAAGCAAGAAAAAAATGTACAGTAATTTTTAGCAACACAGTTTTCCGGTTACATTTGTTACAATAACTCATACCCCTGAAGATGACATCGGAAAGAGGTTGAAAGTACTTCATTGCCAGATGAGACGTTGAAAACATCTATAGTGCCCCTGTTAAATATAAGATCCACCTCTATATAGAGTCTAGGGTAGCATTTCAGAAAAAAGAGAAAGAGAAAGAGATAGAGAAGTAATATTTCGATGAACCTTCTTTCAATTGAAAAATGGTTAAACTACAATCTCCAAGAATACAATGCAACAGCTACAATCTCGGATAACTTATATGTAAAGTCAACTGTCATCTCCTATCTCACTAACCTGCATCCTCTCTCTCTGATGCTCCTTTCTTCGTCCACTCCACTCTCATCAGTATTCTCATCCTTCTCTTACCCACTTCCTGACACCCCTTATAACCTGTCTCTCTTTCTAATAACTTTCCTCCTATGTAACCCCCTGCAAAACAGTGGCAGTAAAATGCCTTGCTTAGTGCGATAAGAGAAGGCGAATCCAATCTGTTGTGGACTAGTTTTCGCACTGAAAGTTATTATCGGGCTATGTCGGTTGCTAATCGACTTAACGCATCCAAAATCTTAGGAATATGATAATTTTCCACTGTACGCTGACTCCTTAGCATTCGGCTAACTGCCCACTTGCCTAGTAGTTCTATTGAACTCTAATAGAATTTTAAAGAACTCACTAGAACTCTTATGAACTTCCCAAGAACTTCTCTTTATTTATTGTAAAAAATACAATTGTGGCACAAGGCCGATTAGTGAGGGGCAAAAACTCAGGTTGATCTTCAGTACCTATCCTATACCTAGTTAATCCGACTCACGACCCAAACATACTTTACAATTTTCTCATCCCCCACAAGAACTTATCCAGCCGCATTCAATCTTTCATACACCAAAATACCATCAAATGTACCAGGGAACTAAAAAACCCACATGAGCATAAAAATTTTATTATGAACAATAAATACAAAAATATTTCCAAGTAATTCTCGAGTTAACTTCCTGTTAACTAATATTAATATAAGAGGGAGAGTTCATTATAAGATAGATGTGTAACGAAAGATACAATGAAGAACATACTATCAAATCGCTAGTTCGTCGTGAATAGGTATACATGGAGACACAACCAGATAATAAGAATTTGCATCCCAGCTTCCAATGAAGTTGGCTGCTGCTGTTACATTAAAGGCAGAAAAAGGAAATGGGTTCTGTCGAGTGGCCTTCAACAACGGAAAGCAAAAGCAGTAATGAAAGAGATACAAACTCCCGTGTAAAAGGCAAACCATTGGATCTGATTAAATAGAAACGATAACACTTGGCTCGAAATTTGAATGTATGCTACATCAGGAACACGAGGCCAACTGAATAAAAACAAAAGTAGCTTCATATCAATGCACGAAGGGGTGGGTGGTGCGCAGAATCATCAACTATTAAATGGTTGGCTCCGAAACGATGCGAATTCTCTCTTGGTAACCTGAATAGTCTTTTGGAGTCTGGTATGCAGAGCAGTTCAGCTGGAATGCACTCGCAAGTGTGTTGTGTTCTATTACCAAAAGAATTTATAAGTACCATCTGCATGAGAAACAACAAGCTTATAATTGCATCGGATATTCATCTTGGTGATAAAGAATTAGATAAAAAAAATAAGACAAGAATAACGTGGTTTTGTCAAGGACACTTTAACATGACAAACAATAGTCATAATCCGAATGGCATCAGAAGGACGAAGCCAAATGCAAAAGAATTTAAACTTACATTTCAGAGACTATGCAAAGGCATTTGACATAGTAAGAAACCAAGATCCCTTCAAACTGTTAAAAGAATTTGATTTATTTGGGAAACATTAAAATAATGATTAACTACTACTAGAGCAAGAATCTCGCCTACGCAGAGAAAATAAATTGAAGGCGTTTACAAAGATAGAATGAGGTGTATACAGGCAAGCAAATCCTTTGGTTCAACCTGGTAAATTAATTGTTTTTGTTATTTTTAACCCACAATCGAGAGATTTCTTTTCAGTATATTTTCCGGGCTCGAAGTGTCAGAAAAAAAGTGATAGAACATTCGGTAATGATGTGTGATGGCTGAAAGTGCTTCTTAAATATACATCATGTGGGGTCCTGCGTATAAGAATAAACTACATCCGGCAGCAAGGCCTCCGATTGGGAGGTTGTGAGGAGCATGGAATCACCTCTTAATTGCTGTTGTTCCCAGGTCCACCCTGGTTCGCGGTGGTAGCACCTGATAGGGTCCGAACTATGGGTAAATATTTTATCCCCAAACTAGGGTCAAAAGTATAAAAGTAGAGTGTTATAGAAATATATACATAAGAATAGACTTTTATAGGAAAATATACATTTTTGAAGGAAAAATATTACCAAAAATACATTTTTAAGAAAAAAAAATATTACCATTACAAAGTTTTTAAGGAAAAAATTATTACCAGCAATACATTTTATAGTACAAAACTGGAAGACGTCTTCAGTTTTCTAAAATAAATAAATAAATAATAATAATAATAATAATAATAATAATAACTATGGAAAATCTGTAAACAAACACTGGTATGAACATCACCCAGCACCGGTTACAGAAATAGAAGATGTCACCATTCTATGGGATTACACCATCTACACAGACAGATGAATTGAGGCAAATAGTCCGGACATTATTGTTAAAAACCAGAAAGAAAAAACTTGTCTGTTAATTGATACGGCTTGTCTAGCGGATTGTAACATAGCAACCAAGGAATTTGAAAAACTGTCAAAATATAAAGACCTGGAAATTGAAATAGAAAAAAAAATGTGGAAATTGAAAACAGGAGTTGTGCCAGTGATAGTAGGTGCACTTGGAATGATAAAAAATGGAACAAAACAACACATTGAAAGAATCCCTGGAAACCCAAGTTAAGAGATATACAAAAAATTGTCTTATTAAGTACAGCCTCCACACTAAGGAGAACTTTGTCTATGTAACGCCAGGGATGATAGAAGAGATAGAAAAACATGAAATGGAGCCATAACAACACACCACGACCTGCCTTATGTCTTTCCGCAGACTTGGTTGGTAGTGCGACCATAGCAGAAATCGAAATATGATGAAAAATGACAATGTTAATAATAATTTTTTTTTCAAAATCTGACTAAATCAACTTATTCACTAGAACTGATCGTTAAGAAAAATACTTTTTGGCATTACGTTTTGGCATTAAATAACCCACAGAGGTGTCGATATGCCGTTAAACAAAACTTGCACACTCACTCATAATGTGTGTGGCTGTTTTGTAATGGCCTACCGAGACATTTAAAATCATTCTTTCATCTCTTTTTTCTAAACGAAGTACGATTTTCTTAGCCTTTGGCGTGATGTTCGTGTAAAAACGCAACCTGAATGTCTAAATACAACGATTTTCTGTTGCACCTAACACTGATTTTTATAAGATGGAATAATTCTGACTAAGAATTTTACATGTATCATAACTTTGACATTTTAAATCTTTGTTGGTCAAATCCGTGTATCACCCGTTAAACGGCACTTTGTGAATAGTAATATTTTGTATGATGGACATTTCCTACTTAGAAGTATGCATTTTATCATTGATTTATCATTTTAAATTTTTTGTTGTTTAAAGCCGTGTATCTTTTACTATACGGTACCTCCTAAAACGCATGTACGTGATACACGCTTGAGCGATCATGTCTCGAAAGAGACATGACTGACCGGGAAAAAGAGTATCCCTCAATAGTTTGCCATTGCTTTCTGCGTTATATTGGTGCCCAAACAAGGCAATAGAACCCAATCTGTCCTGCCATTTAATTCATAGCTAGATGGGAAGAAATAGATTATATTCCATTATTATATTAAGTATAATTAGTAGAGGATCTGTGTATTAATTCATAACAATAAAAAACCGACCCCCAACTTTATGCCCAATAGAAGTTTGAATTATATTTCCAACTAATATATTAAATCAGTCAGTCAGTCAGTCAGTTAAGTGTCATACGTGATACACGCTTTTGGCGATCATGTCTCTAAAAAGACATGACTGACTGGTTAGAAGATTATCCCTCAGTAGGTTGCTATTACTTTCTGCAGTAGACTGTTTGCCAGCCAAGGCTATAGAACCCAATCTGCTCTATTATTTAACCTATAACTAGAAGGAGAAGAGATATATTAAGTAAAATTAGTGGGTATCAGTCTATTACTTCATAACAATAGAAAAGTGATCCCCCACTTTATGTCCAGTAGAAATATTAATTATTTCCAACTATTATATTCAGTCAGTCAGTTAAGTGACATATGTGATACACGCTTTGGGTGATCTTGTCTCGAAAGAGAAATGACTGACTGGGCAGATTATCCTGCAGTAGGTTGCCATTGATTTCTGCGGTTGCGAGCTAAGGCTAATCTTTACTGTTATTTATCCATAAGTGGAGGGAAGAGACGGATTAATACCTTTCCCAAAGGTATATGCGCGTAAGTGAATGCAACGAATTCAACCGGAATTTGAACCCGGCTCTCCGATCTTTCCTTCTTAGCCAATAACCACTGCACCGCAACACACGTCCTGCACCACCAACACACATTCATTCATTTTTCTTCTTCTGCTTCTATGTGCCCTGTCTCTTCAGGACGTAGGTGATCACGGCTCTCCACGTCTCCCTATCCCTTGTGGCTCTTAGTATGTTTGCTCCTGTTGCTCCTGGCAACCCCCGTTCCGTCATCCACCTGATCAGGCCCTGCAAATATGTTATCCGCTGCCTTCCTCTGTCTCTCCTTCCTTCTATCTGGCCAGTCAGTATCAGGTTCTTCAGGCTCTCCTTCCTCATTGCATGTCCCAGGAACTTCAGTTGTCTCTTCCTTATGATCGGCATCAATTTCCTTTTTGTTGCCATTCTTTCTAACACCTCGTCGTTGCTTGTATGCTCAGTCCATGATATCCGTAGCATCCTTCTGTAGAACCACATTTCGGCCGCTTCCAGTTTTGTCCTCATTTTCGATGATATTGTCCAGCATTCACTGCCGTATTAAAGAACTGACATCACGTAGCAGTCTAGCACTCTTTTCTTCGTTTCTATTGAGATTTCCTTGTGTGTTAGTATTTTGCTCATCTTCTGGAACGAGTCCTTTGCCATGCCAATTCGCCTTCGGATCTCCGTGTCGCACTTTCCATCTAAGTTACATAAATATTGCTGATAAAAAGTATTCTGAATAACGATTTAAACTTCTTAATAAATTAAAAGTGTATAATGATGTTTTAAAGTCTACCTAAGACTTTTACACGCCAGAGTAAGATAAGAATATATGTCCACAGAATTTATTCTACCATTACAGAGAGGCAATCCTAAGAGAACCAAAAGTCCTACCATGATTTAGTATCGGTGTGAAGAATATTAACAACAGAATATATGCGGATAACACTGTTTTGATGGCAGACACGGAAGCTGCAGGACCTCGTAAACAAGGTAGCAAAGTAAAGCGATGAGAAAGGAAAGAAAAACATCAATTGTACAGAGACAATGTCTGGTTTTGAACGATCGAAGACGCCAAAGGCGCAATATAAGAATTGATGATGTCAAAATCGAACAAATACAGGGATTCAAATTTCTGCATCTTTTTTTTAAAAGAAGACGGGAAATGTGACCCCGAAATGGCAGTTGGATAACAAAAGACCTCTTCCAAAAACTAACAAAAGTTTAAGAAACAGAGAGGTGGTTCTACAAAAGAATGCCGAGAATTCCATAAATGTGAAAAACAAGATAAAACAGAAATATATTTTAGAATATATAATCGACTGATTTGTTTCTTACGGTTTATCAACCCTTCATAGATTATTTAAAGCCATAAAAAATCTAAAATTGTCAATAATGATGTTTTAATGAAACACGTCTTAGAAATTCACCCAATTTTTTTTTTATATAATCATATCGCCCCAAGAAAAGCATTTCACTGCCACTGTTTTGCACGGGGTTACATAAGAGGAAAGTTATGAGAAACAGTGACAGGTTATAGGGGGTGTCAGGAAGTGTGTGAGAGAAGGATGAGAATACTGATGAAAGTGGAGTGGACGGAGAAAGGAGCATGAGAGGGAGAGAGAGGATGAAGGTTAGTGAGATAGAAGACGACTATTGACTTTACATTTAAATTCTTGAACATTGTAACTGTAGGGATATCTATCTATCTATCTTTTATAATCACATCGCCCCATGAAAGGCCTTTTAGTGCTACTGTTGAGCAGACAGTAGCATAGGAGGAAAGTTATGAGAAATAGTGACAGGTTATAGGGTGTGTCGAAATGTGGGTAAGAGAAGGATGAGAATACTGATGAGAGTAGAGTGGACGGAGAAAGGAGCATGAGAGAGTTGATGCAGGTTAGTGAGATAGGAGATGACTATTGACATAGTTTGTTGGAAAAAAGAGATTCATAATTTTCCCAAAGAAATTTCAGCGTAAGTGAAGATAAAGTCAGTCAGTTAGTTAAGGTCCAACGTGATACACCCTTGGGCCATCATGTCTCAATAGAATCACGACTAACTGAACATAAGATTTTCCCATTTTAGGTTTCTTCAACTCTACCCCATAATGGTTTAATTATATTAATATCAAGACTTTATAGTAACCAGTCGTCCAAAAATTGCCAAGACAAAATTGTCTCACCCTTCGTCGTTTAGCAGGAGATGGTAAAATAATATAATTGTCACTGCTTAGGCTTCCATCAAAGTTTACTAATTTAATTCCACCATCACGTTTGATACAAATCGCTACTATGCATGTGCAACGCCAACAGACTGCTAGCCAACCAAGGCTACAGAACCCAATCTGTCCTGATAATTAATCAGTAGCCAAAGGGAGAAGAGACGGATTAATAAATTTTCCAAAGGGGATTTGTGCAAAAGTGAATGCAAGAAATGCAACTGGTGTTCAGACTCAGCTCTCTGATTACTTGTTGCACGTGAAACACGTTTGGCGATCATGTTTCGAACGGGACATGACTGACTGGGCAGAAGATTTTCCCGCATTACTTTCTGGGGTCGACTGGTTGCCAGCCAAGGCTATAGAACCCAATCTGACCTACCATTTAACTCATAGCTAGAGGGAGAAGAGATATATTATATTACATTATTATATTAAGTATAATTAGTCGGGGATCAGTTTATTACTTCATAATAATAGAAAACCGATCCCCCACTTTATGCCCAGTAGAAGTTTTAATTCTTTCCAACTATTATATTCAGTCAGTGCCATGCGTGATACACGTTTGGGACATCATATCTCGAAAGAAACATGACTGACTGGGCAGAAGATCTTCCCGCAGTAGGTTGAAATTACTTTCTGCGGTAGACTGGTTGCCAGCTAAAGCTATAGAACGCAATATGTCCTGCTATTTAACCCATAAATGGAAATAAGTGATAGAATAATACCTTTCCCAAGGGTATTTGCGCGTAAGTGAATGCAAGGAATTCAATTGGAATTCGAACTCGGCTCCCTATATTCTCGTTCCGAGCCTATATCCACCGCACCACAATTCATATCCTTAAAATAGCGTACCCAACTCGACTTATCGACTCTCGACTCGACTATTATCCATGACACTACCCCGCACTACCAATCTTACAACACCTGGAATTCACAACGGTCACCAATCTAGGTACTGACCAGGCTCGACGTTGCTTAACTTCGATGATCTCACCGGAATCAGTGTTTCAATGCTATTCAAGGCTGTGATTTGAACCAGAATGAGAATGCGAAAGTGGACATTTCTCGCAAAGCTACCGAGAAAAACATGTCCAGAAAAATTGATACTCACAAGGGAAATTGTAAAAGAAACAGAGAAAAATAAATGAGCCACCTTCCTAACGTGCTTGTCTAAATGTAAAAAAGTGGATCTGAGGGATCGTTCAAATAAAAATGTTGCTGATAGCGTCACATGATAGGCAGCAATTAGTGCTATCATACCCAGACGTCTTGAATTGATTCAGCAAGTCGAGTAAATCTAAGTATACCTGTTAGAAAAAAAGACTGAATTATTTGAAATATTTTAGGGTATATCTGGTGAACAACAAATAAATATGTTATCTCTTCGAAAGTCTTGGACATGCGCAATACGTGCAAAAATAAATGTAATTATAGAGGGACATAAGTTTTCGTTCAAATGTAGAAATTTGTTGGTGAATACTAGAGACGCGCTACAAAAAACGTAGTAAATTGTTTTCCCATGATGTGATGCATAGCTATAACTCTTGTCACCTTTTATTAAGTCTTGAGCAAGACCAGAGTCAACCAGTAACGATCAAATCGACAAACCAATAGACAAAGCAAACTTGCAAATAATACTTCCAAATTAGATTTCTTTTGGCCTACGGAACCTGGTGTCCTTCAGCGGTCATCTATCCGTGGACTGACGAAGATTAACATTGCTTAAATTTCGGTAATATGAGCAGAACGACTATTTCCTCTTGATATGACTGTAAGCTATAATTAATATAAAATACAACAATGATGAACGTTGTATTCATATGCAAATCTTCACTTTATAAATAGCAGTTGATACAGCTGGACAATAAAGAAATTCCAATCTCTGGTTGCGATATGTATTCGTTGAATATTACCCAAGCACGATGTAGTACTTATCCCTTGGGAGGCAGTTGGTTTATTACCCAGATCCTGAGGCTTCACCAAAAGAGGGAAATTGCCGTAGGCACTTGGGAATTTTGGGGCGGTATGGATATTAAACTTTGTTTTAAAACTCGATGCTGTGTCACATCTGGTTACCCTGGTAAATACAAATCCTAATCTTCAAAATGAAACTACTAGAGAAATAGTAGTAAATACTTTTAACTAATTAAAATTTACAAACTTTTATCGACTATTACTTGGTTCTCATATCAATATGGACAGGGTCAGTTAGTCAGTTAAGTGCCATACGAGATACACGCTTTGGGAGATCATGTCTCGAAAGAGATATAATTGACTGGGCAGAAGATTACCACGCAGTAGGTTGTCATTAATTTCTGCGGTAGCCTGTTTGTCGACCAAGGCTATAGAACCCAATCTGTCCTTTTATTTAACCCATAACTGGAGGGTAGAGGCAGATTAAATACCTTTTCCACGGGTATTAGTGTGTAAGGGAAAGGTATGGACAGGGTATAGACATGGTACTACAACCTAAAATGATTGATCTAGATAGTAAGAATCTCATGGCAAAAAAATATCGAATCATTGTGACCGAACATTTTAACCTTCATCAAGCTTATTGAAGGTGAGGAACAAGTTGTATATTCTTATAAATTACGTGTCGTATTATGTATTCGAAGTGTAAAGCCAATCTGCATAGTTTAAAGAAGCTATTAACATCCTAAAAAGTGATTTCGTCCAAGAAAAATAAGAGACAAAGATACGCCAGACATTAAATTGCAAGCACAACTCAACGCACTAATGAAGAACTGGATCAATATCTTCAAGCATTGGACGTTCTAGTAATAAAGTCCATAAAAATATCCATCACCAAGTGAACTCGCCCAAGTGCAGTAAGAGCAAATAAGAATAACTCACTTTACGCGTCCCTTTCACATTTGGAAGACCGAGTAAAAAACGAGCCTATGTAAAATATTTTTTGTACCAATGAAAGCTTCATCAGAAACATTGACCAGTTGTTATATAGCAATATACAACAAACACGCATATATATAAAAATATATCAAGTGATATTTTTATTAATGAACGAAGAACCGTGTAGCCTAGGGAACAGAGAGTGAGAGAGCGCGCCTCTAAGGGTTGACGGGTTGACGGGAGTGTCTCTCTTCTGCTACTCTGGTCTGTCTGCTCTCTGTCTGGTCTGGCTCTCTGTCTCTCTGCCTCTCTGCTTCTGAAATCCGTGCGCCGAGGTCTTTTATAATCTCCAAACCGGTACTTCCGGATTTTGCCTCGCCCACGCACGCTCCCACATAATTCTCCGAGACACCTGTTCTGTCTGCCTCTTGTAGCCATTTCCGCTACTGCCGGAAATAAGGTCAAACAAACATCCGTTCCTTTCAACGACCGGAAAACACCCCCGCTTGCATCAGCCTTTCCTCGGGTGGGGCGGGATTGTTATATTACACAGTGAACTGAAATGAAAGACAAATTAAAATCACTGGCTCATGTGAAATTGTTTTTAAACCAATGATTAACTTATATGAATAAAAATTAGCCGTTGAATCAAGAAAAAGAAAGAAGTTAGCAAGCTTATGCAACATTTCTTTTGATATAACATGAAGAGAAAAATTACATTAATAACAGAAGAGTGTTTAGATTTTATTCTGATTTTCTTAATGTAGTTTTTTTCCAGTTGAAACAATCCTGTCCATTACAAATCTAGCATCCGCCCATGCATTGAATACTGCTGCCATATCTGGTCGGGTGCTCCTGCTCTCCACTTAGGGGTCCTTGACAAAATTCAGCAGAGAATCTGTGACCGATCCCGATTTGGCATCTCAGATACAGTCACTTTCTCACCGGTGCAGTGTGGCTTCCCTGTGTCTCTTCTGCAAGTATTTTCACGGCTTCTGTTCTGACGAACTTAGCTCACTGGTGCCCCACTATATACGCATTTACTCGAGTTACAAGTTTAGCAAATAGTTCTCACCTTTTTTTCTGTGAAACCAATAAGATGTAAACGCAAATTCTCCTCCATCAGCTTCTTTTCTCGCACTTTCCGCCTCTGGAAATCTTTTCCGTTTACTTGCTTCCCCGACTGCCGCATTCTCCAAGAATTTGAATATAAAGTCAATAGCCATCTCCTATCTCACTAACTCTCATCCTCTCCCTCATGCTCTCATCTCATTTTTGCAATATTCTCATCCCTAACCTACCCGCTTCCTGACACCCCCTGTATTCTGTCACTCCTTTTCATAACTTCCTATATAACTCCCTGCACAAGAGTGGCATTATACTGCCTTGCTTGGGGCAACTCGATTATAAAAAAAGAATTTTAAATCAAAATAAAGTTTAATCGCACATCACTGTTGACTTACAGGACGTTTGGCACTGAAATGTTTTGCGAAAGATGATGTCTGAATTCGTATAGCTTGATAGAAAATATCTAAAATGCATAATCTTCGTTTGTAAGCCCAAATCTTTGCGAAATAATAATAATAATAATAATAATAATAATCAATTTCAACAAACAATGTATATCGATATGGAAAACAACACTTTACCTCAATCATATAAAAGAAACCTATAAGTGTGGTCAAATAAACATCAACAGAGATATATTTCAAAGTTGACTCTTTGTCTCCTTAACTATTTTGCATATCAGTAATAACATTAACCAATCAACTTAACAAGACAGAATCTGGTTATAAAATAGCTCAAAAGCAAATAAGCCAATTTTTTTACATGGATGAGTTAATGTTCTATGCTAAGAATGTCAATGACATGTAAAATCATCTGCAAAGTGTAAAACTCTTCAGCGAAGACAATGGAATGAAATTCAATTTGAATAAATTTGCTAAAGCTACAGTTTTACGAGGATCGCTACAACAAACATGCTCAATTATCTTAAACCCTGCTGTAAGTATAAAAGATTTACAGCCAGAAGAAGCTTATAAATACCTCGTTGTAAAATGATTCACCATTAGAAAATGAAGGAAATAGTGCGTAAACAGTACTATAGAAGTCTACGACTGATATTAAGAGCTCAATTGAATTCTCAAAACAGAATTATGGCCATTAATATCCTAGCCATCCAACTGATCTAATATAGCTTCAACATCTTGAACTGGACTCTAAATGTCATCAGACGAATGGATTCTAAGACAAGACAGCTCCTTTCTAAGAATAAGATGCATCATCCAAAGGCTGGTGTAGACGGTCTATAAATACACCGTAAAGAATGAGGAAGAGTTCTTATTCAGCTAAAATTGTCATAAAAGACAACAATTATTGGCTTACTACCATACACAGAGACAACAAAGAAGTGAATGATACAATTAGTCAAACAACATGGTTACAGAAAGAAAACATATTCAATAAGATTTATATTTAGTAAATTCTGTAGAAAAGCAAAACAAAAGCCAAGAACCAACTATATGCAAAGAATATGAAAATGAAAGCCAAAGATAAAGCTCTTGAACATATGAAACAACGCTGGCAAGACAAACCTCTGCATGGCCAATATCCAGAACGTGCTAATAAATCCAATGTTGATAAAGTTAATACTCATCGATGGTTACGTGCATCTGGATTAAAGTCTGAAACTGAAGGCTTTATTCTTGCAGCGCAAGACCAAAGTCTTTTCACCAGGAACTTTCAGGCAAATATTATGCATAATAATATGGATCCAAAATGCAGGTTCTGCTATAAATACCAAGAAACAACATATCATCTAATCTCGGGGTGTTCTGTATTTGCCCCATAAAGAATATAAAAATCGTCACAATAGAGTGGGGCAATATTTACACTGGATAACGTGCAATCACTATGGAAAATATGTAAACAAACACTGGTATGAATATCACCAGGCACCGGTTAAAGAAATGGAAAATGTCATCATTCTATGGGATTACACCATCTACACAGATAGAAAAATTAAAGCAAATATGCTGGACAATATTGTTAAAAACCAAGAATAAAAAACTTGCCGATTAATTGATATGGCTTGTCCAGCGGATAGTAACATAGCAACCAAGGAATTCGAAAAACTGTCAAAGTATAAGGACCTGGAAATTGAAATAGAAAAATGTAGAAATTTAAAACAAGAGTCGTGCCAGTGATAGTAGGTGAACTTGGAATGATAAACGATTGGAACAAAACAACACATTGAAATAATCCCTGGAAAATCAAGCTTAAGGGATATACAAAAGATTGTCTTGTTACGTAGTCTTACTATTACTTTCCCGAGCTCATATTATAGACAAACAGAATACAGGTGACACCATCATTTTCCCAGAATTTATTTCTAAGATAGTGTTTATATGTAGACCATCAAATACAAGTTATAAGATAAACGTTTTGTCCGTTTTTTGATAAGTCATTGAATAAAGTTGAAATATATACGAAATGCGTGTAGCAGTTTTCAAATTTGGACAGCCGGATGTAGGAACATCAGACGTTATAAAAAACACGCCCACTATGCCCGGCCATCAGTTATAAGCCGGACAGCTATGAAAAGGATGGAAGTGTCTAGAAATCTCGTTCAGTACTGTTTGCTTTACGACTTCAAAGTGGGCTTATCAGCAGCTGCATCAAATTGCCGCATATGTCAAGAGTTTGTGGATAGTGCTGTGGATAAACGTACTGCTGTAATATAACGGTCTGGCCCACCCAAGAAAGGCTGATACAAGCCGTGTTGTTTCAGGTCGGTGAAAAGTAACGGATGTCACTTTGACCCTATTTCCGGCAGATGCGGAAATAACTCAGAGGCAAACAGACAGGTGACTCTGAGAATTACGTAGGCGTCGCGTGGGCGTCGCGTGATCAAGGCAAAGCCGGAAGAAACAAGTCCCGGTTTTGGAAGATATATAAAGACCGCGAAAGCACGGATTAGACGGGCAGAGAGACGCAGAGAGACAGTCCGGACAGACCAGACCAGAGGAGCAACAGATACGACCCCCCCGTCAACCCTTGGAAGCGCGCTCTCACTCTCTGTTCACTAGGCTACACGGTCCATCGTTCATTAATAAAAATATCACTTGATATATTTTTATATACAGACGTGTTTGTTGTTTATTGATATATAACACTGCAAGCCGTTGGTTTCGAAAATTCAAGTTGGGAGAGTCGTCTCTCCATGATAAGCCTCGCAGTGGACAACGACAGGTCTTGAATGACGAAGTCCTGAAGGCGGCCATTGAAGAGGATAGTAGCCTAACGTATGGTGAACTTGCAAGACAGTTCAACGTTTCCGATGAAACAGTTAGACTTCACCTGCCCCGCCTAGGTAAGACGTACAAACTGAGCAAGTGGGTTCCGCAAACGCTGTTGGAAGTCCACAATTGACAACGAGTGGCAGCCTGCATATCGCTGCTTTCTCGCCACCGTACCGCATCCTTATTCAATCGAGAACTTACCAGTGATGAAAAGTGGGTTTTGTACGAAAATTCTAAGCGTTCCAGACATTGGTTGTCTCCTCAGGATGCTGTCCCTTACACTGCAAAACCGCCTATGCACACACGCAAGATTATGCCTTATGTCTGGTGGACAGGTCGTCAAGTGGTTCATTATGAACTGCTATCAATTGGCCAAACGGTCACTGAAGACCTATATTCGCAGCAATTAAACCTGTGCAACAGGCATTGCGCCAGAAGAAGCCAGCAATGGTGAATCGCAAAAGTGTGCTTTTCCTCCATGACAACGCCAGGCCGCATGTCGCGGGAATGGTCAGGGATACCATACAGCAACTTGGGGAGGCAGACTTTGTGCCATCCTTCTTATTCCCTTGGCCTTGCGCCATCCGATTACAACCTCTTTCACTCCCTGGATAATCGTCTTGGTGAGAAATCCTTCACCAAGCAGACTTGCGTAAAACCCTCACGGACTACTTTGCGTCACCCCCCACCCCGGCCGAGTTCTATTGCAAGGGCATCGAACAGCTGGAGACACGTTGGTAGAAGATGCTGGATGCCGATGGCGATTACTCCAAAGACTAAATATAAGTTACACATACTATTAATCGTTTTCTTTTTTTTTCCTTTAAAACGGACAAAACGGTTTTGGTTACCTTGTAATTTGCAAAGTTTTAATGATTTTTTGGAGTAAGGTTCAGCTCCTACGAGATATGAGCTCCTATATTATTTCCAGTTAAACTCTATATTTCTTATCTAAATTTAATAATAAAGGACACACAAGACTTTAAGGACTAAGTACGGTTATCCTTTCATGTAGCCGATATAAAACATGAAAATTCATTCAAGCAGATTAAGATTCATATTGTTAATAATAATAAAATTCCATATTTTTTACAGAGAGTCACTATCTATTAAAGACAACTGACTTGAAATAACTGAAGCAAAACTCATGTCATTCAAATAATCAGCAAAGTAACTCGCAGAAAAATGTCAGAATGAGGAAGATAATGTTGCTGTGCAAACATTGAATGCCGCTTTGCAGATATTTTAACGGGCAGACTACTAGACCGTTTTAACAGCTACTAGAAATAGTTAATATCAAGACAAATGAAAGATTAAACGACAGACAAAAAGCTCGCTTGGACGGCAAAATGAAAGCGAAGAGTTGGGAAAATCAGATACCAAAAGGGTTCTCTTGATATTTGAGTGTGTCAAGACTGAAAAGCAAGAATATCAAACAAAAACAAAAATCAAACAAGTAAATGAAATTCCACTAATAATGGAAATAATTAAACAGAATTTG
This sequence comes from Ascarosepion bandense, assembly GCA_037127315.1. Taxonomy (NCBI): domain Eukaryota; kingdom Metazoa; phylum Mollusca; class Cephalopoda; order Sepiida; family Sepiidae; genus Ascarosepion; species Ascarosepion bandense. The sequence continues at coordinate 583,721 of JBBBDQ010000220.1, forward strand.
CAATTAAAAGACTTCAGTCAGTTAAATGCCATACGTGATACACAATTTGGCGATCATGTCTTGAAAGAGGCATGACTGACTGGGCAGAAGGTTATCACGCAGTAGGTTGTTATTACTTTCTGCGGGAGACTGGTTGCCATCCAAGGCGAAAAAACCCAATATGTCCTGTTATTTAACCCATAACTGGAAGGATTAGAAGGATTAATCAGTCAGTTAAGTGCCATACGTGATACACGCTTGGGCAATCATGTCTCTTTCGAGACATGACTGACTGGGCAGAAGATTATCCTGAATAGGTTGCCATTGCTTTCTGCGGTAGACTGGTTGCCGACCAAGGCTATAGAACCCAATCTGTCCTATTATTTAACCCATAACTGGAAGGAAGAGACGGATTAATACCTTTCCCAAAGGTATTTGCGCGTAAGTGAATGCAACGTAATATCCGAGCGGATATCCACTGCACCACAAGACCTATAGGTTCTAAATACAAACTAAACGATACTAAACGAACCTTAAAATGTTTTACAGAGAAGTGGGAAAAACAGTTAGATAAGTCAAAAAGCTACCATCTGTTGAGGAAGAGCAAATAATTTGGGAGAATATTTGAAGCAAACCAAAGGAATATAATCCCAATGCTGAATGGATCAAATAAGAACAAGGAAACATGATCGACAAACCTGAAGAAGAATGGAAAAATGTAACCAAGAATAATGTTGGACAAGTTATAATATAAGTTAAAATACACAAATCTCCAGAAAATGATTGGAAGTATCATCGTTATCAATCCATACAAATCTGGTAAAATCTTTATTAATGCAAATGAATAATCTCTATGAAGTCGCAAAATGGATCAGTGCAGTTATCACATATCTAATCTAAACTTATTTATAAATGGAACTTTGTCTGTGTGTGTATGTCTGTCTGTGTCTGTGTCTGTGTCCGTTACTTATAGACTCTAAAACGGCTGAACCGATTTTCTTGAAAATTTACACAGTTGTACTATAAGCGTCGAGTGTTCTTAGCTAGGTTTTGTGTCGAGGTACCCTGATGAATATCGAAAATGTATTATCGAATAAAGGGTTATAGAAGGATTTGTACGATTTTAATCACATTTGATCCACTTATAGACAAAGACATAAGAAACGATATTCAGAGGTTTCAAAGTTGCAGTTCTTACAGGAGTTCAGAAAATTGATAATATATATATATGCAAAAGGTAAGATGTTTGTGTGTGTGTCTGTTTATCTGCCTGCATGTCTGTATTTTTTTCAGCCCTTTTATTTTAGTTTTTGCTTCGGGTTTGGCTCTAAGTATATATATATATATTTTAATCATTTCACCCCAAGCAAGGCATTCCACTCTCACTATTGCACATGGGGCTACATGGGGGAAGGTAAAGAGAAAGAGTTGTTATATATAGGAAATGTCAAAAGGAGGGTGATATATGGGTAAGGATACGGAGGCGGGGGTTGGGTAGATGGGAAGAGTGTTTGAAAGAATGGATGCGAGTTAGTGTGTTAGGAGGTGTCTATTGACCTTACAATTAAACCCCTGGAGATTGTAGCTGGCGGGTAAGCAATCATGTGGAAGGGAATTCCACAGTCGGGAAGCGCGAGAAAAGAAACTGTTGGAGTAGAAATTGTGGTTGCATTTTACTGGTTTCATTGTAAAAGGGTGCGATCTAGCCGCTAATCTAGTATATCGTGCAAATTCGTAGCTAGAGGGCACCAGTGATCTAAGCTCATCGGAGCAGAAGCCGTGAAATTATTTATAGAAGAGATACAGGGAAGCCACGTCGCGCCGGTGAAAGAGAGGTTCAGTCGGTCTGCCAAGTCGGTATCGATCACATTACAGACTCTCCGTTGTACTTTGTCGAGAAGCCCGAGGAGAATAGCAGGGGCACCCGACCAGATATGGCAGCAGTATTCAATGCACGGGCGGATGGTAGACTTATATATGTGTAGGATAGATTCAGACTTAAAAACTTCCAGGTACTGCACAGAGAACCGACTTTCATAGCAGCGGATTTAGCAATGGATTCGATATAGTCATTCCACTTGAGGTCCGTTGAGAGTGTGAGACCAAGGAGGCGTAGTGTTTTACTCTCTGGGAGGCAGGCCTGGTCCATGCTAATGGGAGGTAGGTGCGATTGTCTATGATGGTTAATTGATAGCAGCTTCGTTTTAGAAGCATTAAAATTTACGAGCCATTTCTGACCCCACTCCACTACGGATTGGAGGTCCTTTCCAAGCTCGGTTGCAAGGTTAGATTTGTCGCTCACACTAGATTTTTTATCGTGGAGAGAGTAAACTGTGGTGTCATCGGCGTACATACCTTCTTGGGATCTTATGGTATCAGGGAGATCATTAATGCAGATCAGAAAGAGCTTAAAACCTAGGATAGAGTCTTGAGGGACACCCGCGTTCGTATGGTAAATCTGGGAGGTATGTCCGTTTAATACCACCTTCAATGTGCGGTTAGAGAGGAAAGACTGGATTAGTTCAAACAAATGTCCAGTTATACTATAGCTCCACAGTTTGCATAGAAGGCCAGCATGCCCAACTCTGTCGAACGCTTTAGAGATATCCAAGGCAACGTTTCGGGCTTCGCTATTCTTGTCGAGTGCCTGGTCTATATACTCGGTGATGATCGTTAGCATATCAGCAGTAGACCTGGTGAAGAGGAAACCATACTGCTTGTCCGAGAGGAGCCTGTGCGCTGTGAGATGCTGAACCACCTCGGCGTTGATAATGGCTTCGAACACTTTGCCAAAGATCAGAAGAAGGCTGATAGGACGGTAATTTGCGGGGTCCGAGTGTTCTCCAGTGTCTTTAAATATAGGAACTACACAGGAAGATTTCCAACAGGCATGAAAGCAAGAAGCAGATAGGCAGAAGTTGTAGAGCTTAGAAAGGACAAAGGAGAGTTCAGGGGCACATTTCTTTAAGACTACAATTGGGATTCCGTCAACTCCGCTCGCTTTGTGAGGGATGAGTTTTGAGATTATCTTAGAGACCAGCGAGGGTATAATGTGGACGTCATTCAATTGAGCCTCAGTTCTAGGTGAGAAGTCGGGTGTAAAATCTCCAGACGAGTCCAGTCTCGAATTGTTTTCGAGAATCTGTAGGCAAAGCATTCAGCCTTGTCTATTGAGGAGGTGAGGACCTAAGAATTGTTGATTAGTGGGAGTATTGAGGACTTGCTCTTGTTAAGTACTCTTTTCCAGAGTCACCAGTAGTCTTTGGCGCCGAACTTAGAGGAAGACAAACAATATATGTATATAATGCAGGTGAAAAGCAAAGCAACTATAAGACAGTTGTTCTTAATCTCAGCCATGATGCCATTTACTCAGAGGACTTTTTTAGTCTTCAAAATTCAGTTTACGACGAAAAATATTTATTTGATATCGATACCAGGAAATCAAAATTTGACTTACATCCATTCATTTTTCTTTCAGTCTACGGTTTCGCTTTAACTGGAAACAACTATTGCTTTTTAGTCTTTCGTGTCAACGTCCAAAGAGTCTGAGCTCCAGGACAATGGATTAGTTTTAAAGCTTTCATTTCACCCGAGCAACGCCGGGCTATACTTCTAATCTTATTCTAAAAAGAGGAGAAACAGATTTTCCGAAGATTATAGGCCAACAACATGCCTGTGTTCCATAAATAAATTCAACACGTCTCTCTTGACAAACTTTATTTTTTTCTCAATGACAACAATATTTCTCACCTGGAACAAAAAGTGTGTCGAAGAGATTCTTATGGTTGCAAAGATCAACTACTTAAAAATAAAACGATCCTGGAAAATTGCATAAAAAAAAAAATCTCAGCACAGCTTGGACGAATTACCGAAAAGAATTTAATAGGTTGCTGCGCTCTTGGATCCTTAAGGCTTTAGAAATGTACAAAGCCTCTTTGGTTATAGAAAATTTCTTTAAATATAGCATGGAATAGTGGAAACTCAAATTATGGCGAAAAATCACACAAAGGCTCTGTCACTTCCAATTGTTTTAATATCCCAAGAGAAATCTTTCAAGGAGACTATCTGTCGCCAATATGTTCTGTCTGTTCTTAATCTCCCTTCCGAATGAACTTATACCTAATAAATATGAACAAAACAAATATGAACAAAATAAAGAAGAAAGGGATTAATTGCCTATTCTATATGAACGAAATCAAAGACTAATGTTAATGTTAAATTTCAATGTCATGTTTTTCTAAAAAAGCAGATGAATTGCATTAGACGCTGGTGTCGATCTAAGACGTCAACTTCCTTTCTCTTTATACGCTTCGTTCTCCTTTCCTTTCTTTTCTTTTTCTTCCTCTTCTTTCCGTTTATCAATTTCCTCTCTTTTTCTTTTTCTTTCTCAATTTGGATTAGTTTTGAATGAGCAAGGAAATGTTTTTGTAGATTACCGTTAAATGTTTATTCTTGAAATAGGCACGTGAGTGTCTGTGCGCAATGTTTTTTCTGGATTAATTTGAATATTAGCTGTTGTACCTTTTGCGTCTGACTAGCAGCTTTTTTCTTCTTGCGAAATACGTATTATCCATCAAATTGTAGAATATCTAAAATTTTTCCTAGATTATATTACTCTGTTAAATTGAATAAATAAATTTAACATCGAGTTTTTTTTTAGTTCGTCTCTATCGGAATTTATCTGACTTAAATACCATATATTGTACGTTATTTCGGTCGGGTTTCAATCCTGGGTAAAAAAGCAATCGGAGTCTAACCGTACTGATGAGCTGTGATACGGCGAAACAGATGTCTGCGGATGACAATATATATAATGTGCGTTACGAAAAGGGGACGCTGAAATTTTAAACTTTTAAATTTATTTTCTAAAATGTCTAGTTATATTATCTTGCTCTTTTTTTCTTTTTTGGTTATATCTTTATCACTATTAAATGTCTTTAATTATCCATCAATTTGATAATAGTTTCGTCAAGAAGATGAAACGGCCACAAATTTACTATGGATGAGCAAGTGCTTGAAGCACTTATCATACATTCCGTTTAAGTGAATTTTATTCTCTTTTAATTAAAGAAGCAATTTTAAATCAAATAACGGTCAGATACATTACGATGGGAAAAATTGCACTCTCATATATATATATGTAATGAAGAGTATCGCCATAGTGTAAGATTTGAAAAAGTTACTGGATACAGTAAGCGAGCAGTCGATAGGTAATTTAGAAAGTATTTCCCCACGGTTGGAAATTAAGAGCTTATCACTTCCTCCAAAAATGACGTTATCAGAACACGCTACGATTTGGAAACCGTCCGGTAAGTGGAACCTTTACGTAAATTTCCCTATGGAAATCAGTAAAAAAAAACTGTCTCGAAGCCAATATCAAGGTGATTTAGACGAGCTGTTCTTATGTTGAAGAAGAGACTTAGTTTAATAAAAAAAAACTACGTGAATTTGAAAGAATGAGAAATAAAGTATGATCCGAGAAAAAAAACAAAAAACAATGTAGTACGTGGAAAAGCGATATAAAAGTGAGGGAAACAAAATCAAAAAATAAGGGAGATAATCATGCGTCGAAAAAATGGCGGTTGTTATGAAATTGAAAGACGAACGAGAGCAATAAAGAATGGAATATAGAGTTGAAAATATTAAAATCTATGTGGGAAATTAGCTGTACCTATTTGCTCTGATCTCACTAATTATATATATTTGTGTGTGTGTGTTAAACCAGTGAGTTTGAGCATAAAGCCCCCTTAGGAGCGAGCGTTATGAACTCTCAAGTGTGCATAGGATTTATAGATAGCTTAAGATAACTGAAGTTTTTGAACTCAGATTCAATATCTCTTTGGAGTGAGAATTTAGAATTTAATCAGTTTCTACTATTTGACCTCGTGACTGCCGCTTTGATGATAGAATAAGGACAAATTGAAAAAAAAAACACTTATGTATTTAATATATTTAGAAACCATTACAATTTTTTAGAAATGCGTTACAGAAGAGAAGATTCCGGTACATTGAACTTTAAGTTGTTTGTTTTTCATTACACCTTCATACGTGTTTGGTTTCTAGTTGTGAATTTTTGTGTCTGTCTGGTAGTGAGCGTGTGCTTCGTTCCTGAATATAGTAGTAGGATTCTAATGGGTCTTCGTCATTGTGTATCATATTTTTAGTTTGAATTGCGGGAGGTGGTTGCGCTGGTACGTGTAATAATTTGGGAAATATTTAGTGTAAAGCAAATATAACTCATTTTCCACAAAAATTCTGATGAAGATTAAATAAAATCGATACATTTAAATTTATCTACAAAATGTAATATATATATATATAAGTTTTTGTTACCCCTGATGATGATTGAAAGTACTTAGGAACATGGAAAAATAAATAACAATATCATCTGTCAAAATTACAGCTCACTTCTTATATATTTCAATTATAAATTCAATTCTATAAGTCCCTCAATTCCTCGAGCGTGTTCTATTTATACTCGCGCTGACATCACATCTGCTCCCTCCTTTGTATTCAGATTGTTTCCTTCTTCTTCCGAACTTCGGGGTTTTCTTCGTCTTAGAGCTGTAGGGATATCTGCTTTTTCTTTCTCCTCTTCCTCAATTTCTATCTCTCTCATGCTCTATACCTTTTTGACCCCCCCCCCAAGATCGTCGTTAAAAGAGAAGTCATCATCCCTTGATTGTTGGCGAGTCATGCCTTCGGGAATTCTTTACATATGTGATGTGTGTCGTAAAATAAGTTTGTAACCTTGCGTCATGATTGCAGATTTTCCCCTGCGTTTTCTTACTGTCCATGGTGTTTCAGTTGATTCAAATATGAAGGCTCTTTGAAGTGCTTCCTCTACTCTTAAATCAGCTTTTTTCAAATACGCTCAGCGTAATTTACTTGACGAGCATTTTTCTATTAATAGGTCCACTATAGCCTTGTCCAGGTTGTATTCACCAAAGTTGCATTTTGCTCCTTTTATGCGTAGACGGCGGATGTGCGTTGTGGTACAGTGGATATCGGCTCGGAATGAGAAACCGGGGAGCCGAGTTCGAATTCCAGCTAAATACATTGTATTCACTTACGCGCAAATACTCTTGGGAAAGGTATTAATCCGTCTCTTCCTTCCAGTTATGGGTTAAATAGCAGCACAGATTGGGTTCTATAGCCTTGGTCGGCAACCAGTCTACCGCAGAAAGCAATGGCAACCTACTGCGGGATAATCTTCTGCCCAGTCAGTCATGTCCCTTTCAAGACATGATCGCCCAAGCGTGTATCACGTATGTCACTTAACTGACTGACTGCGTAGACGGGTGACATAGTCGTGTGTTGACTCTCCAATTTCTTTACTAACCATCCTGAATTTATGTCTTTCAAAGACTTTATTTGTTTTCTAACTGAAATATTTGTCAAGAGCTATTTTTGTTGTTTTGTATGTAGGCTCTACTTGGCCAGGTGGTATCTCAGGGTGTTAAGATTTTGAGGATATCTTTCAGTTTCTTTCCCCTGTAAAATCGAAAGAGTGATAGTTGTCGTTTATCATCTGTTATATCAAATGCTGTAAATGCGTCTTCGATATGTTTACTCCATTCTCTCCATGTTTGCTGCTGGTTGGAGTCTTCCCAATCTAGGGACACTATTGTTGGCATAGAGGGAGCCATTTCTTTCGAAATAATTTGTTATTTTCAAAGCTTGTTACTCGCGTTGTTGAATTCGATTATGTCTTTTTTCCTTTTTGCTGCCAATTCGAAGTTTGAAGTTTTACTAGCGTTGTTGGTAATTCAAAGTTTTACTCGTGTCGTTGTCGAATTCGAGCATATATATTTTTTCATTTTTTTCCTTTTTATTTTTGTTTGTTTGTTGAGGGGGTAATATTTCGTTAATTCAAGGATTTACTTGTGTTGTTGTTGTTGTTGGGGGGGGTAATGTTTCGTTCATTCGAAGCTTGTCAAATTATCTCACCCTCATCGCCAGGTTTGCTGTTTTTTGGCATTGAGACACACATTAATTTGAAAATTCTTGCACAATTAAAATAATTGTCTGATTTAAATTAAACTCTGAGGACGTATTTAAAAATGAATGAAATTATTTATGAAATTATTATTTTTAAAAAATCTTGATCAAAAACTTTTTTTGTTGACATATGACATTATCAGAGCACGCTTCGATTTAATTGCATAAAACTTATAGAAATAAAATATCTATACACTTTTTTATTTATTTATTTTTTATTTATTATTCCAAGACTCATTGTGGAATGTAAATCATGTAACCTTTTTTTTTAATTACTAGACTATTTTTTGCAAATCTGTTCTGAATAGTAAAATCAAAAATGCATTGAAACTACGCTGTTTTTAATGAAGATAACGTTTTAATGGATTTTATAAATAATATAATTTTATGATATATTCTGAAGAACTAAAGACTTCGATAAAAAAAGTTTCGATGAATAATGAAAAAAAGAATTGTTTTCATTTTTGTTTCTTTGCTAATTACAGTTTCATTTTTTTTATATTTATTCCAGTTACTCAGTATCTTCGGTTATAAAGTCATTAAAAACATAGTTTTTTCACAAATCGAAAATTCATAATATAATATCAATCATTTAGAATTAAGATTTTTAAATAATTTCTATTTTTTATCATGCTAAACTGCACATTTTCTTTTACTCTGAAAACTTATAAGACATTTATCATTAAAAGATCACATATTTTAAGGCTTGTTTCCCTTACGAAATGTTAAACTTTTGGTCACCATATTTCAAGGTTGAGTGATAGTTGCTTTCATCGCCTACTTGAAAAGTCAACGAGTCAGACCTTTGTGATTAAGAAATACTTTTATTCTAAATTTCTTGCCATAAACAAGTAATATTTGTTATAAATCCTATTAATTTTACTTTAAATTTGATAATTTTCCAAAAATAAAGAGGGAGACTTGTATATTTTATTTTTTGCAAGATTTTAAAACCGAGAATTAACTTTTTTTTAAAAAAGGTGTTGATCACACAAAAAAAAATTGTCCGAAAAACTGAAAAATTAAAAAAACATCTAAAAATTTTGAATTCCAATAAATATAATTTTTGTTTACAATATACCCTAGTATTTTGCCTAGTGGAAATAGTAAATATTATCATTTCGCTTTCAATGAAGCTAAAATTAAAGATTCAAGAAAAATTTTTAATTTCTAAAAATTTAATTTAAAACTTAGGTATTGGAAACGGATTAGAGGTACCTATATTAAAATGCAGAAGAAAAACTTGTATCCGTTTAAGTGTGAGTACCGGTTAGTAATAAAACAAACATTCGATGTTTATTCTTAATCTAAGTATATGTTAGCGAAAATAATGCGTGTCAAGCGTGTTTAAACTATTGACGAATATTTTTTTATAATCATATCACACCAAGCATGTCAGTCTACTGGCACTGGTGCGCAGTGGGTTACATAGGAGAAAATTTATGAGAAAGAGTTTTTTTTGTTTGTTTTTTTTCTTAATCGTATCACCCCGAGCAAGGCGGTAACGCCTCTGATGTGCAGGGGGCTACATAATAGTGAATAGATTGGAAAAGAGAAAGCACGAAACCACATCCTAAACAGGGAACAAGGGATGAGCCTCTTAACCTGTTCAATAGACGTGGGTGGAGTGTGAAAAAGAGTGACAGGTTATAGGGCGTGTCAGGAAATGGGTAAGAGAAGTGTTAAGATACTGAGAATATGTGTATATGTTGGTAACGTTAATATGTAAAAATATCTTTAAACTGTCAAAGACATAAAATCTTGGAATTACCCCATTCCGACACATTTGCCAGTTCTTTCATATTTTGTGTGGATCATTTATTGGAGGGTTTTACGGACCAAAGAAATGAGGATAGGCATCTAACATGCAACGGGCTGACATGCCAATATAAGTACGCAACGACTTTATATTATTGATGTACGAAGTTTATATGTCCTGTCTTGCACTGTGTGATTGTAAATGATTCCCTTACCTTATCACAAAGAGTTGTTTTTACTTCTCCTTCAGAATGAAGGGAGGCGAGCACTGTATCTGCCATTGGTTCCTTGTACTTGGGAATTAATCTTCACAATCCATCCGCATTTTCGTTGACGCGAACTCCATTTTAAAATTATAATTCAACAGTATTGTATCCCACCTCTGATGTCTGGTTGGCTGTGTGCGTAGGCAGAATTACTCTTACAAACAAAAATAGTGAATAATGGCTTGTGGTCTGTCTGTAAAGTGTATTATCTAAACTTATTTATAAATGGAACTTTGTGTGTGTGTGTCCGTTACCTATAGACTCCGAAACGGCTGAACCGATTTTCTTGAAAGTTTACACAGTTGTACTATAAGAGAGTTCTTAGCTAGGTTTTGTGTCGAGGTACCCCCGATAAATATCGAAAATCGATAATCGAAAAAATCGGGTTATAGAAGGAGTGGTCCGATTTTAATCAAATTTGATATACTCATAGATACCGACATAAGAAAAGACATTCAGAAGTTTCAAGGTTGTAGTTTTTACAATAGTGCAGAAAATCGATAATATATAGATGGTAAGATGTTTGTGTGTGTGTCTGTTTATCTGTCTGTATGTCCTTTATACAAATCCACCAAACTTCACACAAATATTCTTGAGGTTGATTTTGAGCTCCAGGACCATGGATTAGTTTTAATGATTTGTTTACACTCAAGCAACGTCGGGCTATATTGCTAGTCGATATATAAATGTAGCAGTGGAAAGTTGAAACTGCGAATATAATCCCCTGTGTTTCTTTTTCAATCTGCGAATCCTTTTTTTTCCGCAAGAAGCAAAGCTCTCGCAGTGTGTGCTATCGGTTTTACAGATCCATCAGTCATTTTGTGAAGAATGCATTCCCCTACGGCATTTGAACTTGCATTGCTAGTCACAATGAATTCCCAATTCGGTTCGTAATGTGTCAGAAACAAGTCTTACGTTAACGTTTTCTTAACTTTTTTTTTTAATGCCTGCTGGCATTCTGCTGTCCCTATTCAAGGTTTGTCTTTTTTTAGTAATTATACATATTTGGTATGAATGCCTGGTAATAACTTGTTAGACCCAGGAAGCTCTGTAAGGAAACGATGATATTTGGCGTCTGGATGTCTTTAATCGCGGTAGGCCGTTTTGGATTCGGTCTTCTACCATTTTTGTCAATTATTTGTCCTAAGTATTTAATTTTTCTTCAAAAAAAATCACATTTGGTTTCTTTAATTTTGAAACCTTATTCTTGGAGTCTAGCAAAACATTAGCGTATATTATCCTTATGTTCGTCTACGCTTTGGCTTGTCATTAGAATATATCTAAGTAAGCGACAGCGAAGTCAAATCAGCCCATCATGCTATACATGACTTGTTGAAATATTGCTGGCGCTATCTTGACTCTAAACGGTAAACGTTCGAATTATATAATCCACAATGCGTATTTATACACAATAATTTCGAACATCTCTTCAACAGGGATTTGCAAATAATCGTTTCTAAGGTCAACTTTATAGAAAAATTCCCCCCATTATGCTTCGCAAAAATGTCTTTGAAAGTAGAAGAGGGTGGCGATAGTCCTTCAAAACAGCATTCAGTTCTGTCGAAAAATCAGCGCAAACACGTATGTCATTGGATTTCTTTTTTACATAGACTGCAGGTGCATCCTGTTCACTATATAGAACACCTGTTTTTTTTTAATCTATCAAGTGCTTTGTTAATTTGCTCCAACGAAGCAAAAGGAACATTTTCTCTTCTTTTTTTTACTGGCTGGGCATTTTCCTTAAAATCAATATTAGACTTTATTTTGGTACTTCTGCCTAAACAACCAGAATATATTCCTGGACATTCTTTGACTCTTTTTTTAGTTTATCAACTTCAGCATTCCAACTTACAATTTTTGGCAGAAAGAATTTATAGGTAAGTCCTAAAACTGAAATTGTACCATCCAATCAGTACCAAATATTTTGTTCGTATTTTTAATGAAAACATTTTTAATTTAGAAGTCTTACCGTTGAAAGTTGCTTTGACAATTAATTCTTCCTTAAATTTAATTTTTTCTCCAGTGACAGATCTTACTATCTTGCTAGATTTTATCGTGATTAGTTTTCACAATTTTTTCCATGTCTGCAAGTTAATTATAGTCGAGTCAGACACCGAGTCTAATTGAAATTCAACACTTTTGTTGAACATTTTTGCGTGCACAAATTTCCTGATGTTAGCACCGTCTAATTAGCCCGATCTTGTCATTTTCATGCAACTCTTTGTTTTGGTTTTATTTTTAGCGAAATTTTGTGTCCGACTCGGTTACTTGTATAGCAGTGTTGTTTTTGAAAAAAATAATCTTTGTACTAATGTATGGCCCCGGATCCGTAACATGAGTTAGGAGGCGATTTATTTTGGTTTTTTTTTTCTATTTGCAACGTACTGTTTTTTTACCTGAGCAGTACCCGATTCCTCAATATTTTTAGGATTTTGCTTTATACTGACCTACATTTGGCATTGTTCGGCGATTTGCTGAAGAGTTATATTTGGTTCATTCTCCAACTTGCTAAGTATACCTCGTCTAACTTCCGCATCTTTTGCTGAAACAAATCCTTGCACGAATATTTCAAGTTGTTTCTCTATAGCTTCGACAGCCTAAAATTATCGCATTTTCTGTTAACTATTGACGTGAATGTGGTATAGTCGTCGGATTAATTCATAATGAAATTAAGACATTTCCAACTTTTATGAAAAAGAGATGTCTTTGGACTGAAAAGCTCGATGAGCAGATTCACTGCTTCGTTCAGTTCACTACTCTTCCGCGGCAGAATGTAATTAACGAATTTAGTATCTTCACTTGTGCCAACTTTTCTTAGAAGACGAATTGTTTTATGGCCGCTCCCGCTTTTACAATCAGTATCATAAATATTCTCATACCTCTTAAAGTAAGACGCGAATATTATGTCTTCCTTGGGAGTGTACGTAAAATTCTCTATTGCGCTCCAAATTGTGTCGTGTGAAAAAGAAGAATTTTCTTTTTCACTGGTTTTCGTTCGACTTACTCGTTTCAATATTTGTTTCTGAAATTCGATCTGATTTTCTTAATTTTCCTTCTGCGATTGAAGGAATAATTTTTCCAGTTTTTTCTTGTTGTTCAGTCTGGAACTTTAGCAGTTGTAACAAAATGTTCTTGAAATCATCCATTTTGTGTTTTTTCTCTTCTCACGAAGTATTTTACGAAAATTCGTGTTTTCAGAGGGTTTCTTTTTAATCCTGGTGGTCCTCGCAAACATTTATCGCAAATATTTGTTGCAAATCTTTTTCGCCAAACTGTTGTGGATCACCGTCGCCAATTTGTTGAGGAGTTGTGGCAAAACTTCCGCGCAAAGTTATACTGAACGATTTGTGCCGGAAGTAAGACACGGAACAAGAAGGTATGTTCAAACTCTGTATTAGTATAACAAGAAACAATATATACAAAGTAAGTGTTAATAAGTAACTAGAAATTCCAAAGGTATTATAACGTTGCTTATTGCCTGGAAGTTCATTCTTCGTAAGAGGGCACCTTAACAAAGATCATTACGTAATTCTCCATAATTTTAAAAAACTTTGGTTGATTAAAACTTCCAATCACGAGAACGTTAAAAACCCTTGTTTCTTACATTTTATATATATATATATATATATATATATATATATAAACTTATTTATGAATGGAACTTTGTCTCTGTGTGTGTGTGTGTGTGTGTGTGTGTGTGTGTGTGTGTGTGTGTATCCGTTACCTATAGACCCTGAAACGACTGAACCGATTTTCTTGAAAATGTCCACAGTTGTACAATAAGCGTCTGCGAGTGTTCTTAGCTAGGTTTTGTGTCGACGTACCCCCGATAAATATCAAAAATCGATAATCGAAGAAATCGGGTTATAGAAGGAATGGTCCGATTTTAATCAAATTTGATACACTCATAGACAAAGACATCAGAAACGATTTTCAGAAGTTTCAAGGTTGCAGTTCTTACATTAGTGCAGAATATTGATAATATATATATATATATATATATATATATATATATATATATATATATTAAGTCAAGATGTTTATGTGCGTGTCTGTTTATCTGTCTGTCCTTCATACAAATCCACACTTTTTATCTGATTCTCACCAAACTTCACACAAATATTCTTTAGGCTGTGTCTGAGCTCCAGGACCATGGATTAGTTTTAATGCTTTCATTACACTCGAGCAACACCGGGCTATACTGCAAGAATATATATATATATATATATATATATATATATATATATATCAGCCAGTTAAGTGCCATACGTGATACACTATTGGGCGATCATGTCATGTCTGACTGGGCAGAAGATTATCCCGCAGTAGGTTGCCATCGCTTTCTGCGGTAGATTGGTTGCCGACCAAGTCTATAGAACCCAGTCTGTCCTGCTATTTAACCCATAACTGGAAGGAAGAGCCGGATTAATTCCTTTCCCAAGGGTATTTGAACGTAAGTGAATACAATGGATTCAACTGATTCCGAGCCGATATCCACTGTACCACAACGCGCATATATATATACCTTGCAAAAATACCAGCTCCGATGGATGAAGGCATCATAACGGTGTCTTCATGAAATTTTGAATTTGGCATGAATCTGCTCAGTAAAATGAGTTATTCTTTGCACTAAAACTATATATATATATATATATATATAGTCATCCTCAGACAGATCTGTTTCGCTGTATCACAGCTCATCAATATGGTTAGACTCCGATTGTTTTAACTCAGGATTTTAACCCGACCGAATTAATGTCAGTGGGCAATTCTACCTCTGAGCTATGGCCGCTCGGTAGAAGAAGGCAGACTTTTTATCATGTATATTATCATTTTACACGCCCAATAGCGGAGAGTGTTCTAATTCATTGCTGAATGCGTAAATGCTAGAGTAGCTACTGTTTTTCAAAGCCTACCATTCTTCCAGAGTGCTCAATGTGAGAGCCTAATATATGTATATATATTAGTTATGCATGATGAGATATACTTTTAAGCTCTGCCAAATGTAAAAGTGATCAATATCAGTGATAGATGGTCTATAAATATAGAATATATTTGGGGACACTGATGTCAACACCCAGCATCAATGTTCCATTGGCCGCAATCTTCAAACTATGTTGACCATAATATATATATATATAATGTGTGTGTGTGTGCGCGTGTGTGTGTGTGCGCGTGTGTGTGTGTGCGTGTGTGTGCGTGCGTGTGTGTGTATGTGTGTGCGAGTGTGTACGTGTGTGTGCGCGTGTGTGCGTGCGTGTGTGTGCGTGTGTGTGTGTGTATGTGTGTGCGTGTATGTATGCGTGTGCGTGTACGTGTGTGTGTGCGTGTGTGTGTGTGAGTGTGCGTGTGTGTGCGTGTGTGTGTGTGTGCGTGTGTGTGTGAGCGCAAACAAGACAAAATTCAGAGTAAGAAAAATGAAATAGAAAGTAAATAACGCTACAAACGCACATAGTCATGTTGCAATAATCAGTCAGTCAGTTAAGTGTCATATGTGATACACGCCTCGGCGATCATGTCTCAAAAGAAACATAACTGACTGGTCAGAAGATTTTCCCCACAGTAGGTTGCTATTTCATTCTGCGGTAGATTGGTTGCTAAATAAGGCTGTAGAACCCAATCTGTCCTGCTATTTAATTAAGTGAATGCAACCAATTTGACTGGAATTCGATCTCGGTTCTCCAATTTATCATTCCAAGACGATATCCTCTGTACCACAACGCTGCACTACGCACATTTGCATAAATGAGATGTACGAAATTTGCTTGCGTTTGAAAAAATTATGCGCGTGTAAATGATTTGAACACATATATATATATATATATCTTGAATGTTCTTGAATCCTATCAATTGATATTTTCTTTTGACTCAGATTAGCAAGATGCTTTTTAATCTATTCATCCTTAAAAGATTCTTTTATCAAGTTTATCAAATTTATCTTTTACAACAAATGATTTATACTTATTATTTATTGTATACGTTGCAAAAGAGAACATTATAGACAAAACTTAACAATTAAAAAATAAAATATTTCAATTAGTTATATAAATAATTACATTTAAGTTTACTACTACAATACAGAAAGGAAACTACAAGACCTCCTACAGAAGGTAGCTGAAGAGATTGACAAGAAAGGACTACAAATAAACTGCAAAAAAACCCGAACACATGGTCATCAGCAAAAAGAGTAGCCCAAAAATGCCAAATACAGGTGGGAGATACTAAAATAAAGCAGGTGCAAAAATTGAAATACCTTGGAAGACGTTAAGTGTGACACAGAGATCCGAAGGCGACGTGGCATGGCGAAAGAAGCATTCCAGAAGTTGAGTAAAGAATTAAGAAACAGGACAATGTCGCTAGAAACAAAGAAGAGAGTACTGGATTGCTATGTGATGTCGGTTCTTCAATATGGCATTGAATGTTGGACAATATCTTCGAAGATGAAGGACAAACTTAAAGCAGTTAAAATGTGGTTCTCCAGAAGGATGCTGCGAATATCATGGATAGAGCATGTGAGCAATGATGAAGTTTTGGAAATGATGGAAACGAAAAGATAATTAATACTGAGCATCAGAAAGAGACAGATAAAGTTCCTGGGACATGCAATGAGGAAGGAGGGCTTGGGAAACCTGATACTAACAGCCCAGATAGAGGGCAAAGGAGACAGGGGTAAGCAGCGGATAACATATTTGAAGGACATAATCAGGTGGATGTCGGAACGAGGGTTGCGTGGTGTAACAGGAGAAAGTGTGCCAAGAGCCACCAGGAATATGGAGATGTGGAAGAATTAATGAAACGTTCCTCATTTCAGAGAATTAGACAGAAGAGCTTTTTTTCTCTTCTGGATTTAAAATACTTAAAAACTTATCAAGACCATATGTCTACCTGAATATAATATTGCTGACATCTATCCATAGATCAATTAATGAGATAAAACAAGATGTTGCAGCAGGTAGAAAAAAAAAACAGACAAAATGAAACAAAATCACAATATGTACATTTTTAATAATCATGTCAGGACCGCAACTGGGTCGCAGTGCGTTAAATTGAAAGAAACAACCAGGTGTGGGAAATGTCGAAGAAAAAAAAAAAAGAAAAGAATGGGAAGCAAGTAAAAAGATGATGGCAATTGACGTTGCATTTAACCTTTAGAAATTGTAGCTATCAGAGTAGCGAATTTCACAAACGGAAAGTGCGAAAATAGAAACTGTTAGAGTAGAAGTAGTGTTTCATTTAACTATTTCGAAAATCAGATGCCAATCTAGAAGTACGCGTATATGCATGGGGCCGAGAAACAGGAAAAAAACTCATCAGACAATAAGTATTTTATTATGTTTAATCATGAGCCATTCTAAGCATCGTATTTTGCCTTTAACTTCAGGTGAAAAGGAAGAAAAATGTTCCAACATTTAGATATCTTATTTATCGTGCTGGTTCTAAGCTTTCGGCTCACATGAATGATCCATCTTCAGAGAGGTTACAGGAACGTTAGCATGAAGACATCTAACATCAAAAATGATTTTGTCTTTTGTCGACATAAAACATTGCACTGCAACGATAGCAATCACCGAATAGCAGACGCAGTGCGTAAATTTGTAATGCGGTTCTATGACGTCACAACGCGTGAGAGACCGAAGACACAAGTAAAATACATTCTTCGTCTGCAGATATTTTTCTTTTGAGCTTTGTCATTTACTGAACAAAAGTTTAAAATAAAATAACAATACGAATGCATTTTATAGCTCTATAATTATGTATTATGTATAATCTAATATTTTTATAATTCAGTATTGATATTTTCGGGTGTTTGGCACAAGACCAATTTACCAAGCATTACCAAGGCCTCTACAATTTTATTTAAGACACTTGATATTTCTTTTTTTGATCAAATTAGATAAATGTAGAGTATTTAAGAAACACTTGTTCCCACAGTCGACTAAGGTTGTCAGCAAAAGTGCAGCATGAGAACTAGAAAATGAAAACGACAAAAGAGACAATTACAAAAATGTAAATATCTGGGAAATTCTTTAACAGAGAGCAGAAAATTTGACACCGAAATTCAAAATAACCGCTGAGATAGGGAGAAATACTTTCTAAAAGTTAAGCAGATTTGTAGAAAATAAATTTCGTTAGAAACAAAGAAAAGATTAGCGAAGTATGACCTAATGTCGTTCCTTCTATATGGCAATGAATGCTGGATAATCTCATCACAGATCATGAAGTCATGATACCAAATTTAGGGAATTCTCACCTTTTCGCAAATGATAGCTGTATATTTCTTTTAATGTGGAACAAGCAGGCGTAAATAAATGCTTTCAATTTACTGGAATCTGGTTACGTTTAAAAGTCCTAAAATAAAATATGCGAAAATATTCGCTACCTGGAAGAAAGTAAAATCCTCTTCTTTTTATTTATAAATGTAAATATTTAAAGCTGTTGAAGAATTTTATTTTTTAACTGCTTTGAATATATTTAAATAAACCAACACGCATTAATTATTTATCTCTGTAAATCTAACCCGAATATCGTAACAATAAAGAAAATGAAATTCTTCATCTTTTGTGTAGTGTCTTTTTTAGAATGCTGGCGATCATAGATCTTAACAAATTTTCTTCATTTTAGCCATTAATAATGTTATCTTTTAGTTATCTCTCCCAAACCATGTTCAGCCATTCATTCACTCGATAGGAATGACGTGCTTTGTTTTATTTTTTTATTTTTTGTTTTTGCCTTGCTTTCAATCTGCTCTGGGAATATTCCCTAGAAATATCCAGTC